>CM057815.1:28922882-29085382 GCA_030067965.1 Latrodectus elegans
ATAGATCCTGAGAAATCAGTACCCAGAACAACCAACTCTGGCAGTAATAACAGCAGATACGCCTGGGCATTGAGTCAAACAGATATTGGATTGCATGTACAGGTAAAGATGCCCATGCAACTTCAACACGATGCCACAGTTCATCAACCATAGTGACTGGCGTTTATTGACCAGCCAGTCGCTCGGCAACTATTGACCAGACGTTTTCTATTGGTGAAAGATCTGGAGAACGTGCTGGCCAGGGCAACAGCCGAACATGTTCCGTATCAAGGATGGTCCGTACAATACCGGCAACATGCGGTCGGGCATTATCCTGCTGAAATGTAGGATTTCGCAGGGCTCGAATAAAGGGTAGAGCCTCGAGTCGTAACACACCAGAAATGTAACGTGCACTGATCAAAGCACCGTCAATGCGAACAAGAGGTGACCGAGACGTGTATCCAATGGCACCCTATACCATCACGCCAGGTGATGGGCCAGTATGACGATGACGAATGCACTCTGCCAGTGTGCGTTCACCACGATGCCGCCAAACACGGATGAGACCATCATGATGCTGTACGCAGAACCTGGATTCATCTGAAAAGCTGACGTCTCGCCATTCGTGCGCCCAGGTTCGTCGTTGATCACACCATTGAAGGCGCTCTTGTCTATGACGCAGCGTCAAGAGAAGCCGCAGCCATGGTCTCCGAGCTGAGAGTCCATGCTGCTGCAAACGTCGCCGAACTGTTCGTGAAGACACTTGTTGTCTTCCAAGCAACCCCATTTCTTGACTCACGGCTCGTGACGTGGTTGTACGATCCATTACGGCCATGCGGATAATATGACGGTCTTCTCGGCTGCTAGTGATAGGTGGCCGTTGAGATCCGGCATGGTGTTCCATATTACCGTCCTGAACCCATCGATTCCATATTCTGCTAACAGTCATTGGATCTCGACCGACGCGAGCAGCAATACTGCGATAAGATGAACCACAATCCCGGTACACTACAATTCGAACTTCATCAAAGTCAGAAACGTGCTGGTACGCATTTCTCCTTCTTACACGAAGCATCACAACAACTTTTCACCAGGCAACAACGTTCAAATGCAATTGGTGTATGAGGAACCGGCTGAACAATTTCCTCATTTAAACACAATGTAGTTGTCATTACTTGTGCCTGCTTTGTCTGAATGCGCTGAAAAACTAATCATTTGCATATCACAGCACATTCTTCCTTTCTTATAAATTTCACGTCTGTAGCATGTCGCCTTTCTTGTGTAATGGCCAGTAATTTTAATGGCCAGTAGTGTATATATATATATATTCTCAAATTTCTAAGGAATATATTTAAGATGTTTTGATAGATAGATTTTGGCAAAATTCTTGTTGGAAAACATTCATTGTTTTAGAAACATACTTTTATTAAGGAAGTTAATAATGTTACGCTGATATTTGATGAGTTGTCTTAATAAAACCTACTTTTATTAAGAAAGTTAATCATATTGATTCTTTGATATTTGATGTCAGATTGAGACAGAAGAGTGTCTAAGCAAAATTGAAAGTTAAAATTATCATTTTAATTATTGGAGATATTTGTTGATTTCATTCATTGTAGGCAAATAACATCTGTAACAAATATATGACTTCTTTAAAGAGTTTTAATTTGATCCCATGTTGACATTAATAAATATTTTTACGATGCTCAATCTAATGTTACAAAATTGAAATATTTCAATTCTTACCGTATAAAATATTTATTTAGAAGCACTTTTGAATAGAATAGTTCTGCAGAGTTGCCGAAATAAAAATTAACAAGATATACTAAATATATGAAAATTAAAAAGCAATTATATTAAATAATTCTCTCTCTCTCAATAAACATATATAAGCAAACTTCTTCATATTTAAACCTCAATTTTTAAGTACTTTATTTATTCAATAAAGGACAATTTTGTCTTTGAATTGTAGTACTATCCATTTTTTAATGGAAAAAATAAAGAGTATTTCAAAAATTAAAATTGTACAACAAGCATAAATTATTGTAGTACATGTACATGAATATTTTTAAAATAATATAATTATATTATAATTTAATCTTAAACTCTCAACTTGAAAAACGCTTGATAATTAATATTTCTAAATTATTAATTGTTTTGCATAAGAGTTTATTTTAAATTTTTTTCATTTATATTATTTAAAGAATACAATTAGCATCTAAATTATACAATGTTAACGAAACATGAAACAGTTAAAATAAAAAATATAAAGCTGTAACTAAATAATAACATGTTTATTTTGAAATATATGTTGAAAGACATCAATTAGCATATAATCTAAATGAAATGAATTTCCTTATTAATTTCATTTAAATGAATTTAATAAAGAAATTAAATGAATCTAAATCTAAATTTCCTTAGAAATGGAAAATAATTTTCAATAAATAAGTAGATAAGTGAATAAAGTTGTGATTAAAATAAGATTAAAAATTGTAAAAATTAAAATTATAGTAAACATCAACTGTTAAATTCCTATTAGATAAAATATTTAAGCAACTTTGCAAAAATACTAATTTAACTTAACGGAATAAATAATTTAATTATGTACTAAATTTTTGTAGCTATTTACATATAAAGTTAAGCAAAATAACAATATGTTTTTTAAAAAATTAAAATGAATTTCCTCTATCTTTATTTATTCTGATAACTATAAACAAAGCTATTTCGTAAGATACTGTAATTTCATTATCTTTTTTTTTAACTGTGCATACTTAGTTATGCAGATTTTGTAAAATTCTAAATCCATTTGTGAATAACTAAATATTAAGCTAGAAGAGGAAACTTTTATTACTTTATAGAAAGGAAACATTGTATTTAAATTTCTATTGTTTTATAAACTAAACATATATTTGTTTAAATTTTAATTCAATTTTCCTCAAAAAAGCTAGATTTTATTACATGTATTATTTCTAACAATTATTTTTTACAATTGTATAAAATAATCTTTATTAAAATAACAAAAATAATTCTTTCATCTGTTAAGTTGACATTATGTTAAGAAACAATCACCCAACTATGTTATAATTAAAATGTACAAAATATGAATTTTGTATTTACGCTTTCATATGACAAGATCTAAAAATAATCGTTTCTTCCTCATATCCAATAAATAGAAATTAAAAGAGATAACATTTCTCTATTTCGACCAATGTCAATTCAAGCTCAATTTCGGACGAGACTAAGAATAGTGAGATACTCTTCAGGAACTCCTGTTCAATTATTCTTTAATCAAGAAGCTGTCTTCTTAATGTTGGATACCGAGAAATTCGATTGGGAAAGTTGTTAGACATGCTTAGTCTTACCGAAAATGTGTCTTCAGAGCAGAAAGGACTGATTGAGGCTGACATAATCCATGAAATCCTAATAAATTCGATTTCTTTTTTCCTTCTTTTATGTCATAGAGGAAAGATTAAGGACTAGAGAAAAGTAATTTTGATAGTTTTCATTGCATGACAGAATAACCTTTACCAATGATGTTAAAAAATTAAGTTTGTAGTATTTTCGTAAGGAGATTTGTTATAACGAATCTTTTCTAAAAAAACGTAGTTATTTGAACTACTTAATAAAAGTGATATTTGTTATCTGAGGCAAAATGTATCATTCTAAAGCTAATTAAGTTTCCGTAGTTTTCATCCATGTTTACATTGTATGAAGTAAATAAATCAATCAATAAGACATCAGTAACGAATTAAATACAAGGATGTCGTGATTTAACAAATACGCTCCAAACCTTAAAAGTATATTTTTGTGAATTATTTTATAAATCGTTAACAATAAAGGAGATTTTTTTTTCATATTAATTTGTTGATTCCAAAAGAAAAGTCCATCATAACAACTACTCTTTTTATTGTTTGGTAATCATGAAAATGTATAGTAAATTGTGAATACCAAGAAGAATTGAATTTTTAATTTTAACGTATTAAAAAATTTATAGTTAAAATAAATACATTTCCAAGAAAAATTAGCGATTAATAGCTCCTCTTATAAATCCTGCTTTCATATTTTGAAATTGCAATCATTTAGTCCCTTGCACTTAATAAAAGAGAAAAAGCTAAGCGATGGCATTATAATATACGCTTAGAACTTATTTAATTTTCTTGATGCACTTTACATCATTTAGTTTTACAGTATCACTTGAAAACACGCAACATAAAGACATGATTCGGAATTTAAATATTAAAGTACTTTTCTGAAATTAATCTGCATAAGATGAACTGTGACTGTTTTATAGAAATAAAATATTGCAGAATCGTAAATCGCAAAGCTAGACTTTTTTTTCTCCCCAAGTTATTTCCTTCTTTTATATTTTTACATCAGTGATTCATTAATGATTTGTTAGTAAGTCATTATGACTTTCATCATTCTGATAAATAAGGAAAATCACAGCTCAAACAAATTATGAAAATTTATGCAGAGTAAACATTGTCTTTACACTTAATAACGAAGAAACTAAAACTTGAAATTATTAAAAGATATCTTTCATTCCACAATAGATTTTTAGTAATCTCGCATCTTACAGACACTGAAAATGTTGAAATTCTAGAGTAAAGAGATTAAGGCTGTAAGGAATCTGTTAAAACTTATAGAATATATGATTTTGTTGAGAAATTTTCTTTTGCAATACTATAAGGCAATGCAACAACATACTTAATCTCTTATTATTATAACATCTACCTAACATTTTTATCCTAAACTGATATAATAAAAATCCGTCTAATGATTTAATTTGTTTAGAATGAAATTAATTTTTATATATAAGTCAAAGCAAAGAATATTTACGAATAGTTAATTATAAACGAATAATATTCTGCTGAAATTATCAAATATTTTAAAATTACCTCCATACTAAATATATTAATATAAACGACATTCAAAATACTTACAAATATCTACGAAATGTTCTATCCTGTATGATAAATTGTTGTGAAATGAAAACAAACAAATAAAAAAGGTTTTATTAATGAAACTTCTAGAAATCAATTTCAGATATAATAAAGTATTCATTTAGTTATTTTTCAAATCTAGTTTTAAATTCTCATTACAAAAATAATTGAAGAAAGTAATAAACGTGTGTGTGAAACAAACCTTTCAGGAGAATTTTTTGAATGATAATTTGATAGTATTTAAGTGTTATGTTATTTAGAAATGGCTTTAGATGTTTCATACGGTATGTGGCCCTTCGGACATCTTTAACAACTAGATAAATTGTCGAAGTTATTGATAAAGTTTTGTAAAATACTGCTACCCTGCGGAAGAAATGCACTATGAAAATAATAAACATTAAAAAGAAACATTTTTCTCACTGAAATTCATTGTCCCAGAAAATTATAAGCATGTAAGACTGAATGCATCTCAAGAAATAATTATGTTACTTCAATTTATTTCAAATTAAAGTTATGTTTTTGACACTACTCAATGTTTGATACTTAACTTTTTAATCCATTTAAAGATGGTATAAAGTAAAAGTTTATTTATAAATAACAATGTACTTTACCTTTATACCAGAAGGAGCAAATATCTTATTATTTTATAAACTGTTTATTGGAATACTGAATGATATTTATCCACTTGCAATTAACGATACTGATTAAAACCAATTCTGTTTCATTTTGTCCCCATTACGATTTCGAAAGAGAATAGAAACATTTCAAGTAATTCCTTCTTTTGACATTACAATATATTTAATTTATATTTTAAAATAAAAGTTGGTTAGTAAATAGTAGTTAATTTCCATCGTTTTGCATTTAATTTTAAAATTTACCACTTAAGATTTACGTGATGCATCTTAAACTTTATGGAATATACAATATTTAAAATGATATTTGGCCTTACGATGATATTTTTATATCTACTGAAATAAACTACAGTTGCAGTCAAGTTGTACTGTCTGTTTAGTCATGACGAACTATTCACAGGATATAACAGTCATCATTTGTTGTACACATCACGTTAATGAACAAATCAACTGCCGGCCAACTTGTCTAGTGGTAAGTGTGGCTGACTACAGATAGGGAGGTCCTGGGTTCGAATCTCGGCTTCGGCATGGATGTACTTTCTCTGTTTCTCTATCCTGTATTTGTCCGTTCCTTGTGTGAATGAGGTTTAAATGGTTGCCTATCCTATAAACGGGTCCCTATGGCATGCGTGTGTACTGAAGAAGTCGGACTACACACCAAATACGGTTCAGTGGGAAAAGTGGAGCAGAGCACCCCAATTTGCCAGCCTATCTGGCACACGAGAACAACAAATCGACTCTTATTTCTTATCATCTATTCCACACTTTTTTTACAACTTTCTTTATCTCTCTATTGTAATTGATTGTACATTTTTATCACTATCAGGATTCAAGTTTTCTTAAAATACTGTAAATCGTAATCCAGTATATAATGTGTTGTCCTAATTTTTTTAAATCATCTTATTTAAAATGGAAGCTTAATTATTAAATTTAATAACTAAAGTAGAGAAAACCAGAAGCTTTTTTTTTGAAATTCCATAATTTCTTCACTCTATATTTTTGTCATATTTTTTGTGTTATAACCGATTATGGAATGCTGATATAAAATTTATTTCAAATGTTTTCTGTTAAGTTTAGTACTCTGGATACTTTATTTGGTATTTATTTTGTGTTTTCGCAATTTTTATATTAAAGTACAATCAATTTCTACTAATATTTTTAAGAGGTGTTTATCTTCAACATTACTTAATTCTTCAACATTACTTATTAAATTACTTTAATATGGTCATAATGTATAGCAAAAGATGAATTTAATCAAAACGTTTGGATTTATATCCTTGTACGATAATTGTTGATAAAAAAAAGCTTATCTTATCGTGCTTCTCAAAAATTTAAAAATCAAATTAAGCAGAAAAACTGATTAACTAATCATAAATTTTTAAATAAGTAGGACATTACGTTTCATATAAGAATATTACAATTCCTGTCACAATAAATGTCACATTTAGCAACGTATTTCAAAAAAATATTTCAGTAACATTCAATCAAAAAAAAATTTAATGGAAAATTATCGTAAAATGAAAACAAAACAAATAATATTAATAGGTGAAATATAGTTTTAATTCATAGGAAATCAACTTAATGCAACAATTCTAATGTCTCTTGAAAACATATAGCAAAAAAATTATTCAATGGAAAATATTTCGTAATTGATAAAAATATTCAGTCCATGTTAAAATGGAAAAAATATCCTTTTCATCAGTGATTCATATTATAAAACCTTATGTACTGAAACCAAAAATGAATTTCCCATTCTTGTCTAAAAGGATAAATGCTTCCGAAAGGAAACAAGATATCGCCGTACTTCTTAAAGATAACTTAGATTTTTAAATAGATGTTATCCTTACTATATTTTTATTTTATATTGAAATATTTTTTTGGATTTATAAAATTAGAACACAATTATTTTTATCAGTATTTAAAAGATATGGCAAATAAAGAATATGAATTATCGAAATAATCAGAACAGCAAAAACTAAAATTAATATGTATTCGCGTAGAAAAACACATTTATGGTTAAGATATATTAAAATATATAATTTTTATTTAACATGCATATTGAACTTAAATTTAAAAATAAATATAATTTATATATCAAATTTCACCAATTGTTTAACAGTGTAAAGAAGATACTGAGTTAGCATATTAATTATAATAAAAATCTGTAACTTATCTCAGGTTGTCTAGCTAGGCTAGACAACCCCCATAAAACCAAAAATATCTAAAAAATGTGATGGGTCCCAAAGAATATCGTCTTTTTTTTAAATTTAGGCTGGTTAAGATATGTCCAGGGGAGGCCATATTGACGGAACACCAAGGACAGTCTGGAAATGTCCTTTGCCCCTGCAGAAAGGTGATTCCTCTCGTTTTCCCACTCAGATGCCACAACAGTCCTTCGGATCCTTGAAGATGCTCACTTACTCTTTAACATGAAAAATCTGTAATACTTTATCATAACAGAGACCAACAGAATTAGTCTATTACATAAAATCTTAATAAGTTTGTAGTTTAATTTATTGTTAGATCACGAATAGAAATATCAAAATAAAATTGGTAACTTTTATAGAAAAATCCTAGTTATTTTACAATAGATTGCAGGCAGTTGTTTCAATTAAGAAAACAATTTAAATAACAATGATAAATAAAAATACTTTCGGAATATTAGACCTCTATTCTATCAACCATCAATATTATTTTAATGTGAATGAGAGAAGAGGGATAACAACATTAAAACTTAAAATATTAAGTATAAAAAATTTGTTTGGCTTACAGAAAGTTCATAAGTTATTTCTTTTGTTTCTCGGGCATTGCAAGTTGTTTCAATTAAATTCTGAGCAATTTCCTTAAGTAATTGTTTTGAACTAACTGTATTTTTTCATTAAAACATTTATTCATTCACCATTGTATCATTCACTGTACAATTTCTTACAAATTAACTGTATTATATCACTTTCAGTAAGCTAAAAAAATTAGTTAATCATTTAATTATTTGTTTAGTCGTTTATCAAAGTATCAACTATTTTGGAATATTTTATAATTAAACATATTTAAGAGAATTGATATAATCTTTCAGTTCTTTCTCACATTTCTTATATTTTCGCTTCTTTCATATATTTATAATTAAATTTATATTTAATTATTTTAATATAAATAGAAATGTGTTTATGTTATCAGTATTTTAATAGTGTAATACATCTTTACTAAATTATAGTTTCATTTTTTATTATAATTTTAGCATTATATTTATGTTTCACATACCTTATTTTCATGTCCAATATCTTAATTACAAAAACCTTTCATAAAGTAATAAACTTAATGCGTTTGTAAACATTAGAATTTGCTACAAGCCACACAAACTTAAAACTTGAAAAGAAAAAATATTTTTGTCGAATGACTGATATCAGTTTTTTTTTTTTTTTTTTTTTTTTTTTATAAAAAAAATGATTAACTGATTAAAAAATAATATCATCATATGAATACCTATTTTCATTATTGACACTTAAGAAAAAGATAGGTTTATGATAATTAAAAAATAAAACTTTTAATTTGCAATGAATTGTAAGACAAAAATAAAAGAAATTATATGAAAAACAACGAGCTTTAAATAAGGTGAAGATATTTAATCAAATAACACATAAGCAAGTAAAATTAAAAGAAATATTGCTACAAAATGTATTGAAGTAATTTCTTAAATTAGGCAAAACTACTGAAATAAAAAGCAACAACATACATACTTCCAGTCATTAAGTATAAGTTTAAATTTACATATAAATCAACAGTTCGTATAATACATCAATCTAGTAGTTTATTTGAATTAAGTAAACCGCGTTATTTAAAATATTTCTTTCAAACAACAAACTTCACTCATTATTACTTCTTATTTTAATGCATGGAAGATTAATTATATTCAATGACAATAATGAAAATGTGTTGTCATAGTGTAAAAGGACATAACCTAACCCTAAGAAAATAGATATGTATATTTTTAATGCACTTTAAATTTACGAGTTTCCTCTTTTCCTTTCAAACTAAGCTGTAATAACATAAAGCAAAGGATGTAATAAAAATTGACACAATGAGGTAAGTTTAATAAAGGAATAAATTCTTCCATTCGAAATGGATAAATTATCTTGGGAAAATTGTAAGGAAAGTTTATGTTTTATGATATGCTTTATTTGTAAATCTGACCATCAAGATTGAAGGGGAGAGCTTTCTGACCTATCCCATAGAAATATAGGAGGTAGTATGAAACTTTGAAAAACAAATGGTGTAAAGAGGAGGAGCTAAGACGAGAACTAAAAATTGCATCTAAAAATGGCACAAAAACCACACAGAAGCCTCAGAGAAGCCCGACATAGAAAACGAGTCCACAATTGAGGACTGGGTCCTTATGGAGTATAATAAGAAGCTAAAAAGACGCTAGTTGTAAACGGAGTATAACTGCTCTGTCCAGTAGGAGCCCTGCCTCGACTTTCCTATATGTGTATAAATAAATGCTTCCTGAAAGGAGCTGCAGATGTCCAACAAATAGATGAGTAGAAGAAGTGACGATAAAGTCTGAAGAGAGATAGTACAGAAAAGGAGAAAAGCTCATGAGGGAATAAGCAAGCCAAGGGAGATCCTGAGCCGGTAATGCCATGGACGATAGGAGATACCACACTGCTACTTCTGAAAGGGGTGAGTCTGATCTCTATTTCCTTGTCCGTCTGGTCACACTCAGTTATGATACATTAATGTGTAAATGTCATAAAACAAATAATATAATGTCAGAATTTCAATTATGCAATCAAGAATGTTTCAACTCTAAATGTAAATTTGTCTTGTCATTAAGTTACGAAAGTAAATTCTTAAGTTTTGTTGTACTTTTTGTTTTAAATTTATCTCCGTCATTCAATTATTCAGAACAAATTCAGATTTCCTCGGGATTTTTGTAAAATTTCAGAATCATCCTACATGTGTAAGGTTTTTATATTTCTGTTAATGGTACAGCTAACAATAGCTGTTTTTCAACTTTTAAATATTGAGCTACTTATAGTCAGTAAGAATAGTTTGACATTAGACATGTTTGCAAAATTTTAAAATCTGCGAGTATGCATGTAATTAGAATAATATTTTCTGAAAAAAGTAAGAATTAAAAATCTCTGATTCGGAAGAAAAAATATATTAAAAAGCACTGATTGCTTACATCTAATTTTATGTTATTAATATAAAAATTCTTTTACTATAAAAATAAAGAAAAAACATTAATGTAAGTTAGTTAAAATAAAGATAAGAAATCAAAATTAACATTAAAATTATATAAGATTAAGAAATTAAGTTTATTAAGAAAATAAATTTTGAGGATGAATGCTTTAATATGTTTGTATTTTGCTGTTAAATTTATTTTAAATAATATAATAATAAATTTGTTTTAAGTAAAAATTATACAAATACAATTTTAAATATCAATTTAATTATTAATTTACAATTTTAATTTTAATTACAATTTTAATTTACGAAATTAATATACAATAATAATTACAATTTTAAATATCAATTTAATTTGATTTAATTTAATATCAATTTAAAATTATACAATTTTTTAAATATCCATTAATTTATTTTTATTTATATATAAATCTTTATTATTATCTAATTATTACTTTTTAAATATACATATATGTATCAAAATTAAATTATTTTCCATTTATTTTTTAAATTTATTTTAGTTACTTTTAAACAATGTAGTAAATAATTAAACTATTTTTAAATTGTGTAAAGAGAAATACATTTTAGTAAATACAATAAAGAGTAAAAAAAGCTGGTGACATTTCATTACAGATGAAAGACCTTTTAATAAAAGTTTTCTTCCTACATTTCATCACGTCCAGAATCAAGCATTTCTGAAATATTTTCTTGTAAGAAATTTCAAGAAATGGCTCTCATGTTTTCTTTATAAGTTAGAGATGTTTTTGAGTCACATTTTATGTATTAAAAAAGATAATTAAATTAGCGATAAATTTTCCTAGCAAAAAAATAAAGCTTTGGCTTCTCGAGTAAAAAAAATGAAATTTACTGGAAAAATTTAAAAAAAAAAATAAATAAATTAATAATAATAATTGTTTTATTTTTTGTTAAAGACGATAAATTTTGTTATTGTGATGTTGTGATAGGCTTGCTTGAAAAGGAAGAAAAAAGACATGCTTTGCTTCGATATTCTTTTTTTTTAATTTAAATACATGACAAAAACTATAGTCACTAATTTTATCACAACGGTGATATATTTGAATTTATTGCCTATCTCATTCTGGGGAGATCAAAACAAATTACAAAAACAGGAAATTTATTAAAAGTTATTTCAGAATCTAATTTTCACTTCAATAAATGAAAATTTTTGTATGATTATAATTTTGATGGAAAAATGAAAATAATAGGATAAACAATCTTCTACATTGCAATCAGCTTATTCCCACTGTCAACGCATTCCTCGTACAAGAAGGAATTGCAAATATCAAAATATAACGATAATATGGAATTTCATTTGACAAATATATAGCTATAGCATTATTCAGCAATTTTAGATATTTTTAATCTTTCTATGCATATTTAAGGAAGTAATTGCTTTTTTCAAAGGAAGACACGCACACACGAACTTGGTAAGAATCTGAAGTAGATGAATGAAATTAAATAATGGAAGTCATCATGAAGAATAGATATAAAGTAAAATAAACCTGTATCTTATATTGTTAATTTCATTTGGAAATATAATATCATACTCATAGATTCAATCTTTTTCATAAATGAAAATTTTACAAAATTAAATTTAGGCTTTTACTTCTCAGCTTCAAAATTTTAATTTTTGTCAAACTTATTTATTTGAATAATAATAATAATGTGAGATTTACATGATAGATTCCTAAGTCATTAAATAAGGCCAACATAGATTTATGTAATGATTGATTTGTGCGTCAATTTTATCTCTATAGTAGGTAATTGTCTCTTTCATGTAGTCTGACTTATATTTGAAACCCTTAAACATTAGCAATAAATAGAAATCATTATCTTCAAGGTAACGATTTATGTACTGGTTACTTTATAAAGCAGTAAAGTTTCCCCTTATTTTACTTCTTTTGTTACTGGTAACACTAATCTCAGCTACAGTTTTCATTCACTCTAATCTATTTTCACCGCTGAAGCTACAGACAGTCTTCGTGCACTTCAGCATATGAATGCTGTTACAAATAATAAAATCTGTGTGTATACTCACAGCAGCAGTGTTTCAAAATCTTTAGAAAATAGAAATTTTAATTGCCATCCTGTTGTGTCGAGAATTTTCGAAGCATTCGATACCTTGTTGCCAAGAAATATGATATATTCTGTTGTGTGCTTACATCTTATTGGGTATAAAAAAAAAGATACAGAAGCTAAAGCTACATTTAATCCAATGCGACTACCAATATCAATTTCTAATGTGAGAAAATGCTTGAAAAAATTTGCATTTTCTCTTTCACAGGAATCATGGAATGCAGGTCGGAAACAAACTGAATACAATTATGCCATATATCATTCATTTAAAAGTTTTACCGTTTCGAAGTGCTGATGTTAAATTAACTCGCTTTCGTATCAAGCTCTGGCATTCCACGCACAGACGTTTGTTTTTCAGTGAATTGAATCCATTGTTTTTCAGTGAATTAAATCCATTGTTTTTCAGTGAATTAAATCCATTGTTTTTCAATGAATTAAATCCATTGTTTCATTGAGAGCTGTGATCAACCATTTACTGTTTATGATATTTTAATTTCATGGTCAGATTTTAACTTCTTATCTTCATATGTTTTTAAATACTAATATTTTAACAATTTTTGATTCAATTGGAGAACCTTTCCACAGAAACTTATTTGCGTATTAAAAGGCAAAAGGTTTCGAACAATATTAATTTTATGGTTTATATTTTAAAATTTGTTAAAACTATGTATTCATTCTTTTAATTTTAAATTATTTATATGCAAATATTTTTGTTTTTTATAAAGATTTTAATTTTTATTGTGTTTTCAAAATTAATGAAAAATATGTGAAAAGTTTATTTTCCTAAGACTTATATTTAATGCAACTTCCTAATTTTAGACATTTTGGCAGAAAAACCAACCCCTTATTTTAAAAGAAATGAAAATTAAAAGCTTGCATTTTTCTTTCAAGAATTTTGTTTTGTATTTATATCACCTTAGAATGTAATTTCGATAAATATTCTCCATTGTTTTATGTTTCATATAAGAAGATGCACACAAAATAAATCATTTTAGCCTCTCTATGAAATAAAAAAAATTATAAATACGTACAGCTAAATCACAAAATATTGCATGCATGTTTTATTAGATAATATACTTCTATATTTAAATCGTGTGTTCATAAATTAGATATTACTGTAAAAGGGTATTAATTTCACGAAAAAATATTTTTTTTAATCCTAATTTAATAATATTTTCCATGCATATAAAAATTTTATTATAATTTATTTTCGTTATAATTATATATATATATAATTTACTGTTTATTCATCCATACTTATTAATAATTTTTTAATGCAAATTTAAGATTATAATTTATGCAAAAAAATTGGTTTCATCCAAGCAAAATATTAATGCTCAATTATTTGAATATGACTTTCAATTTCGAATTTAAATACATTGTAGTGGCTTAATGTATTTAATCTAAATAAGGATGAATTCATAAATTAAGTACAAATTCACAAACTTAAAGTTTCCAATCAAAATTCCTTTTATTAGAAAATAGCTTTTGCTTCTATATTAACTTTATATTTAATATTAAAATAATATTAAACCATCCGAATTCCACTATTTTCTTGCAAAAGTGTCTTGCATGCCGGCTTAAACTGCATAGCACAGCAGTCTGAATAGATGATTGGCTAAGCAAAAGAACGGGTATTGAGTTTTTTCTGTTCTAATATTTTGGGTCCTAATTTGGTCTGACTCCATCAGACCATTGATACCCACTAAATGGATAGAAGGCTGTGTCAACTTTGACCAATCAGAGAATCGAAACTTGGACTTGCGACTTAGAAGAACGAAGCGCCATCTCTACCTCCAGACTTCAATGACATTAATTAGATTTGCAAAATAATTCCAACCTAATTGAAAGTATATTCAACAAGATTTCTGACCACAAATTTTACCATAAAGAAAAAAGTCACAAAGAAAATCCTTTTTAAAATTTAAAATAGCATGTTTTTCACAGTGTATCTTTTTCAGTTTAAAAATTTAAACATATTTTCGCAAGGATAATATTGAAAATGTTCAATGCTGAATTTAAATTTAATATTAATAAAATTATATTCAATTTATTTCAATTAAAATTCATTCTTAATCAGCTATTATTAATTAAAAGTTGTCAAAGTTATATGTAAGGGTAATTATCACATTATGAAGGATGGGTGTAGTTTACCTTTGTAATGGATGAAATTAATTTACAAGAATAGAGATAAGACATTCTTCAAATATTTTCGAAGCGAATACTTTGAGTTTTATAGTACCAACTAAAAATATTGTAGAAATATAAAAATAAGTGTATTACTAGCAATTATTTATACCTATAGAAACTTTTATTTAAATTCAGTACTTAAGTAAATCACATGTAAGTGTATTTTAATGTAAGAGAAAGAAGATATATATATATATATACATACATATATATACATACATATATATATATATATACATATATATATATATATATATATATATATATATATATATATATATATATATATATATATATATATATATATATATATATATATATATATATATATATATATATATATATATATATATATATATATATATATATATATATATATATATATATATATATATATACACACTACAGGCTATTAAAATTGCAACACCAGGAAGAAATGCAGATAACAAAATGATATTTATTGGACAAATATATTATACTATAAATAACAAGTCATTACATTTTCAAAAACATTGGCTGGATAGATCCTGATAGTGGAACCCCATACCATCACGCCAGGTGATGGGCCAGTATGACGATGACGAATGCACGCTGCCAGTGTGCGTTCACCACGATGCCGCCAAACACGGATGCGACCATCATGATGCTGTACACAGAACCTGGATTCATCTGAAAAGCTGACGTCTCGCCATTCGTGCGCCCAGGTTCGTCGTTGATCACACCATTGAAGGCGCTCTTGTCTATGAAGCAGTGTCAAGAGAAGTTGCAACCATGTTCTCCGAGCTGAGAATCCATGCTGCTGCAAAAGTCATCTAACTGTTCGTGCAGACACTTGTTGCCTTCCAAACGACTACGTTTCTTGACTCACGGCTCGTGACGTGGTTGCACAATCCATTACGTCCATGCGGATAATATGACGGTTTTCTCGGCAGCTAGTGATTGGTTGCCGTTGAGATCCCGCATGGCGTTCCGTATTACCGTCATGAACCTATCGATGATTCCGCTAACAGTTATTTGATCTCGACCGACGCAAGCAGCAATACTGCGATAAGATAAACCGCAATCCCGGTACGCAACAATTCGACCTTTATCAAAGTCAGAAACGTGCTGATACGCATTTCTCCTTCTTACACGAGGCATCACAACAACTTTTCTCCTGGCAACAACGTTCAAATGCAATTTGTGTATGAGGAATATAACGTTCAAATGCAATTTGTGAACTGAACAATTTCCTCATTTAAACACAATATAGGTGTCGCTACTGGCACCTGCTTTGTCTGAATGCGCTGAAAAGCTAATCATTTGCATAACACAGTACCTTCTTCCTTTCGTATGAATTTCACGTCTGTAGCTTGTCGCCTTCTTTGTGTAGCAATTTTAATGGCAAGTAGTGTATTATACTACAGATATAAAATATTTTTAAAAGAATATATATATATATATATATATATATATATATATATATATATATATATATATATATATATATATATATATATATATATATATATATATATATATATATATATATATATATATTTATATTAGTAAATCTTTCTTTAGCTGCTTTTGCTCTTGCTAGATTTCCTATAATGTAGTTCCTATTATATTATATTGTATTTTTAAAAGAAATTATAAATATTTTTAAAAGAATATATATATATATATATATATATATATTTATATTAGTAAATCTTTCTTTAGCTGCTTTTGCTCTTGCTAGATTTCCTATAATGTAGTTCCTATTATATTATATTGTATTGTATTTATTACTTTATATATATATATACATATATATATACATATATATATATATATATATATATATATATATATATATATATATATATATATATATATATATATATATATATGTATATATATATATAAAGTAATAAATACAATACAATATAATATAATAGGAACTACATTATAGGAAATCTAGCAAGAGCAAAAGCAGCTAAAGAAAGATTTACCAATATAAATAAGATAAAGCATGAAAAATATTGAAATCAGAAGTATAAAACTGGAAAAATACGATACGATTCAAATGACAAAAAGAAGGCATAGGGACCACGTCTTCATCAGGAGGGAGATTGGCAGATACGTCAAAAGAACTTTCTTTTCTGACATGATCGAAGGACAAACGTCTAAATATCTTCGAGCAATTCCCTCGAAGTGTGCTCCTATTAAAAGAACTTAGTTAAAAAATTAGAATAAATATATATGCATAAAAGTTAAGATCTCACAATAGATGAAACATAAATACAGTAGAAAAAATAAATTCTGTAGAAAAATTTATACAGAAAATACTTACACTAGAAAAATACATAATACCAAGGTCAGCAAATCAGATTGAATATATATGTGAAAATAGTAGGAGAGTTGCCAAAAATAAATTTCAAATTAGAATAAAGAAATATTGCTAGAAGTAATTAAATTCATAAAGTTAAAGTGGCTTAGAAACATGTAATAAATTTGAAATTAAAATGTGTTAAAGCGTATAAATGTAGTTGTTTTCAGGATTCTTGTAAGAGCTTCAATTCTTGGGTAGCCCTTCTGTAGTTATAAAAACTACACATTACTTCAATCTTACAAGTGATTCCCTACTTCCTACATATTTTAAAATAAAATTAATTGGAATATTATTATTTTTAGGTGAGCTATTAGTCGTTTAATTTGATTTTCAGTAGATTCATAATTTTTACAGATATTATAAATGCGATTAAGTTCATTAATGTTAACGTTTCTGTATATTTTTAAATAAATATTTGAGTTCCAGGATATTAACTTATTAACATGAAAATTAAATTGATTTGTTTTGTCAAAGACATCAATATATGTAATAGAATTATCGATAGTGATAAACAAATCAAAAATTCTCTTTTGTTCTGTTGTATCAAATAAATTAGTTTTAATTAGAGAAAGTTCTGGGTAAAGAGTCTTAGAAATATCTTCAAATTTTAAATTGTTGAGAATAATGAAATCATCTATGTTTCTGAAAGCAAAAGGATATTGATAAAAGAATATTTTTTTCAAAATAGTGTAGAAATAAATTTGCTGGTATGCTAGAAAAGTTGAATCCTTGTGGAATTTCACAATTTTGAATAAAAATATTTTCACCGTTAAATATAAAATTATTACAAATACACATTTTAATTAAATTGTTCCAGTATTCAAAATTAATACTTAATAAATTTCTATAGTCCTGATAATAAAGGTGTAGTACATCATTTAATTTATAAATAAGAATACTTGTAAAAAGGTCTTTAATGTCAAAAGAATTAACACAATAGATACAACTTTTTGATAAAAAATCCAAAATAGGTTTATTATTATTAATGATCCAAGTGGCTTCTAATATAACAATATTGTTATATTAAGAATTAATTAATATAATATTAAGAAATTTAGTAAAAATGATTCCAGGTTTATTTATGTATGATTTAGTACCACAGGTGATAAATCTAAACTTTATAGGAACCTTGTAAAATTTAGGAATGACTGTTAAATAAAGAAACTCTTAAACTCTTATTATTTAAAAGTTTATAAAACCCAAGAATTTTTTTTATTAGTGATATTATTTGTGGAGTTTAAACGTCTATATGTGCTGGAATTTAATGTCTCATTATCAATTAAATTTAAATAAAATTTCTTGCAAAAAAATGCGTAATTATTAGAGTTTTTATCTACTGGCGTAATGAAGAAGTTATCTTTTAGATTATTAATGGCTGGTTTTAATGAACCAAGCTTAATACCAGGAAATGTTAAATTATTAACAAAAATAAATTCCTTAATTTTATTAAAAAGGTTAGACTTCAAGACTGTAAAAAATTTAATATGTGTATTATAAAAATTTGAAATTTTAAAGATAAATGATTCAATTTTATGTAAAATTACTTTAATTATTTTAAATCTCTTTAGTTAAAAAACTGGTCTGTATTTAGTCCCTTTACTTAATATTTCTTTTAATTTTGGGTCATTGACAATGTTTAAATCACCTGTAATAATCACCGAAATCAAGGTTAATGAAATTTTTTAATTCATTATTATGACAAATTTAGAGAGTTTTCTACATGAGCAAATATTTTTGCAAAATTGATTATAGTTAAAGACTTTACGTCCAAAAGGAATATCATAAGAAAAAGCAAGTTCGACAATAACATCTTCGATGGGAAAAATATTATACAAATCATTAACTAAACTATTTAATTTAACATTATCAAATTTTGGATGTGGAAAATTAACAGTGAAATAATGCAATCTAATTTATTTCTTAATTTTAATTTTATTATATCTGTATTTAAATAGGTCATTAAAATAAAATCTTGAAACGCTAGTTGTTGAAATTTATATAGTTTAAACATGACTACAAAAATTTACAATCACTAAAAGTCGATTTCATTATGAATGCTTTACAAGGTAGCCAAATATAAATATTAGAGAACGAAGATTCCAAATTATCCCGAATAAAAGATATTAAAGATATTATTATGGATTAGGATATTAGATTCCAAATAAAGCTCAGAATTATTTCTAAGATCTACTTTATTGTAAGATTTTTTAAATTTTGTAAGCTTGTAAGATTGAAGTAGTGCGTAGATTTTATAACAACAGTAGGGCCACCAAAACATTAAAGTTCTTACAAGAATCATGAAAACACCTACATTTATACCCTTTAACACATTTTAATTTCAAATTTACTACATGTTTCTAAAACATTTTAACTTTTTGAATTTAATGACTTCTGGCAATATTTCTTTATTCTAATTTCAAGTTTACTTTTGGCAACACTCTTACTATTTTCATATATAAATTCAATCTGATTTTCTGACCTTGGTATTATGTATTTTTTTCTACTGTATGTATTTTTCTACAGTATTTATTTTTTCTACTATACTTCTAATTCATCTATTGTGAGTATATATTTTTACTTTTCTGCATATATATTTATTCCAATTTTTTAACCAAGTTTTTAATACGAACACTCTTCGGGGAAATTGCCCGAAGGTATTTAGACATTTGTCCTTCGAGCATGTCAAAAAACAGTGTTCATTTTGCATAGCTGGCCTTCTCCCTCCTGATTAAGACGTGATTAATACTAAAATATACGATACAAATGACAAGAAGAAGATTCCAATACTTTTTTCTTGTCATTTGTATCGTATATTTTAGTATTTTTCCAATTTTATATTTCTGGTTTCAATATTATTTATGTTTTATCTTATATATATATATATATATATATATATATATATAATATATATATATGTCTAATGTTATATATATATATATATATATATATATATATATATATATATATATATATATATATATATATATATATATATATATATATATATATATATATATATATATATATATAATCACCTCTTTTTTATCATTGTTAGGAAATTGCTGCAAATTTAAAATTCAAATGTTTGAATCAATCTCAAGTTTTATAATAAAGAAATATTTTCCATATTTATAAAATGATTAATATATACTAATATAATTGCAAACCATACAGTTTTTAAACTTATCACAACATTATCTTTTTCTTAAATGTATATTTTTATTTAGATACCACATTAAATGCTTATTTATGATGATAAAAATTTATTTAATTTTTCAACTGTGGCCTCTTTCTTTGTTATTTCACTCTACTTCGCATTCCAAACAATAATAAGAATATATTTAATGGTAAAACAAATTGAAAAAAGTTATTGAAATTAAAGTTTAATGATGCAATCGAATGAGTATATAAATAATTGTGATGAAACAATTTATAAATTAGTATTTTATTTCTTATGTTTCTTTACTGAATTTGTGTGATTTTTTACGATATTTATATCATTTTTCTCATAGATGATAAACCAATAGGGGAAGATTATTGTTTTACTTTTGATATATTATAGGCAAATAATTGTTACAGCTTCTATAATCAATTTAATAATATGAAGAAAGCGTATTCCAATAAAAATATTTACGAACAAATTTTTTCTTTTCAAAATTGACATAAAATTTATTCTAATTTTATAAAAGCATGACATTAACATTATTAAAAATGTAGAAGTTTCAACACTGATTCCATACGAATTTGAATTGCCTAATGTTATGAAATCAATATTATCAATATTATGAAAGGTTTTTTGAAATCATTGTAAAAGCATTATTCCTTAAAAATTAAAATTTTCAAGCGATTTTAAAATTTAATGAATTTAAATAAAAGTGAAAAATGTTGATAGGGTAGAGTTTATTTTGCAAATAGAAAATAATGTTCAGTGTAATATCAAATTTCTATGCATAATATAATCCCATGCAAAATATAAACTACTTTCTTATTATTCAAGGATATGGTAATTGATTTTGATATTATAATTGAAGCTATTAATTAAATCTTTAGTTTTAATAAAATTTCTAATCAACACTGCTTTATAGTATAATATTACTTTTATAGTTGGAAAACACCTTAATGTCACTTCATTTCAATTCTTGCGTATATAAGATAAACATGTAAACCAAATTTTCGTTATTCATGCGCATTGAAATTCATTTCGATACTAGGGTGTTTTTTTCTTTACAATTTTCCAGGATTCTAAGTTACTTTAAATGAAATGAAGAAGATTTTAGATCCTAATACACTCGTTATTTTGAGACAAAACATTTTGAAATTGTAAGAAGAATGTAGTTGTCTTCATATGGGAAATAAGTTTCTGTTAAATAAAACTTTTATTCTTGAACAGAAAAGACACCATGCATCGCTAATTGCGAATTACCATTTTGAATGAATAATTCATAAATTCTAAGTCACACACATTCTCTCCAGACTAACTCTAATACTTTACCCAGCTGTTTAATAAAATCTTTCACAATAATGTTAGTTCATTCTACAATAAACATGCTTTTCTCAGATGGAAGTCTTATCCATCGCACTCTCTTCATCTATATTATCATCTACTAAATAATTTCATAAAGTTTTATTTAATTATATGGTAATCAAAATATTATAGGTTATTGGACAGTTATTGCCATGTTTTTTTGTTTAGAAGCAATTACAAAATAAGCTCATTTATTGTTAATATAATTGCTTGAAATTAAGATTCATACTAATTTTTCAAATTCATCTTTTTCCATTTAATCTGAAAAAAAAAATGAAGCGAAACTTTATTTCCTAAAATTAAGAGTATTGAGTTGATTTTTCATTTTTTTCTTGCATGGTTTTTCAAGGACTATACAAGACTTTTGATTTTCAATAGAATCGTAAAATTTTATGTTTTTTCAAGAACATTGCTCTTTCCTTTAACGAAAGCTACCATTACGGGTATATATTCTTAGGAGAAGATTTCCTTACTGTGTCATCTTTATTTAAATTCAGGCTCATTTTTAAGAAAAATTAGTTTCTATTTTTAACTCCTTACTTATAAATAGCTCCTTAAGTATAGGTTTAAAATATTTATGGATATTAATTTTCTTTAATAAGAATTGATTATTCCAGTGATTATATAATTAATTACAAATTGAAATATCTTTAATTACAAATTGAAATACCTTAATATCTTTTTATGCAAATAAATCAATAGAAAAGCAATATATTAATAAAATATAATGGATTATAAAAGTGGGCATGTGTGTGTTCTTTATATTAATAAATTTAAACAATAAAAAAATTAATTAAAAAATGATTTTTATCAAAGCAGTAATATTTCATATTTTTAAATATTTGCATATGAAATGATTTTGTTAGGTAAAATTAAATGAATAAAAGCTTACAATGAATGTAATTTAAAATCCAGAACAATTAGCATTTTTATATGAATATTAATATATTTCATCGATATATATTTAGCATTTATAAACTGCATATGACTTCCAAAACACAATATTTCTGTCAAAATGTAAAAATTTTTATTGAGAAGATAAAAACATTGAAGTAAATATACACAGGATTTTCCTGTGAATTCTATTCAAATGAATTCATGAACTCGGGTAGAGAGTTCAATTCTATATTGGAATTAAGTATTAAATAAATGAGAAAGTTCATGCAATATGTGTCAGATATGTACCTTTCTTAAGAAAAAACAACTTTTTTCCACGGAATAAGTCGTTATTTTTGACTACATGAATACATACTTTTGACTACATAACTATATGAAGTCAGAATATCCTTTCCATTAAAATAGTATATTCTTCTATTCATAAAAATGTATTTATATAAAATTCAAAAACAGCATTATTTATTTATAGTGAAAATAATATTTATGATCAATGCAAACATTCTTCAGATGAATGCTCTTCATTTATTGGTAGAAACTACATTTATTGAAAATTCTCAAAAAAAAACCTATTTTTTTTAGAAATATGTATTATAAATTATTATTCTAAATGAGAATGAACAATTAGAAACATATGCATTATAATTCTTATCAAAAAACGAACGTGCTTCTAAGATATAGCTAATTATAAATTTTTCATGAACATTTAAAATGTAAATAGAATATTTTACTCAAAATTTTAAAAAATGCAATAAAATTATTTCATTAAAATTTAACACAATAAAACTGATGTCAAAATTTTAAGATAATATACATGAATAAAATTTAAAGCTTAAACATCTAATATATAATTATAATGAAAATATACATTGAATATAATTGATAGTTTGATCTAGATATTTTTCTACTCCAAACTAAAAATATAGTGTGTGTGTGTGTGTGCGTGCGTGCGTGTGTGTGTGTGTGTGTGTGTGTGTGTGCGTGCGTGCGTGTGCGTGCGTGTGTGTGTGTGTGTGTGTGTGTGTGTGCGTGTGTGTGTGTGTGTGTGGGTGTGTGGCATTAATTTGAAATAACTAAATATTGAGAGCAAAAATGTAATATTAAAATATATTATTTCTCTTTCAGCTGCATAATGTGGTGTTAAAATTAAAATATTATTTTACAACTTGGAAACACAGCACAAATATTAACATAAATATGAATATTAAATTAATCAAGATATATAAAAAAATCTAAGATATGCAATGGGTGGATATCTAATATGGATAACTTAGTAGCCATGCAGTTGTGTCAAGCGAAAAACTTTAGTAAACTTTCCGATGTACCGGTCGTGAAATGCCTAATCAAAATATTCTGAAAGGTCTATAAGTTTGTTATATAAATGGCACTAAAAATTAATTAAATATCACTATGTTTCTAAAATATACCAAGAAATTTGATCTACGAATAGACATTGCATGGACATGCATAAACGACTTTCGGAAGTCTAAGCTTCAGAACAGCGAAATTGCCTTACACAAAACGTATGATGTTGTGAATGACAATAAAAACTATTATACACAATGCGTGAAATAATTGACTTTTTTTGTTCCCTTGTAATATTGAAGTTTTTAGTAAGTTCACTTCGATGAGACTAAAAATAACAATTTTAAATTATACATTCAACAGATTTACATCATTTATTCATTATTAAAATTGTATTTATGTATTAAAGAAAACTGATTTCTTTTGAAATATATAATTACTTTTCATGATCTATATCAAATCGTTCATTTAATTTAAACATTCTTTGTATGAAATCGAATGTAAAATGTATTTACAATCTTAAAATACTTAAGTAACTAGTATTAAAATATAAAATTAAAGATAGCTTCATAAGGTATTTATTTGTAACGAATGCTTTTCCCAAAACAACTTTCTACAAAATTGATTTTAAAATCAAACTTAGTAATCAATCACTGAATTTGATCCATTCGACCTCTTTTAAATAAGCTAGAGTGTGACGTTTAATGAAAAAAGGAATTTGTAACCAAAATTAGGACAAACATAAATGCATTAATTAATTCAATGTAATCAGAACAGGAATCTTAAGCAATAACCCTAAAAATATGATACAACTGTCATATACAGCAAACATAAGTCCTAGATCTTGATTTGAGTGAAAAACAAGAGAGATTATACAATAACATACCTTATACGAAGCGCCTATGGAAATATTACTCACAATGAAGTTTTCCGAGGCTAGCAAGGTCACCGTGGGAATACCACAATGACTGTACATTACAAATACACTTTTAAAAACTGTAACAGAAAAAGCAGAAATCCAAGAAATGTTCTGGCATTCATAGATGCATTTTAAACCTCGGTAATGGTAGTCTTTCATATCATCACAAATTTATCAAGTCCGTACATAATGACTGAAGTAAAATCTATGCTTGTATCATCAATTAAAAGATAATTAATTTAATCAGAGAAAATGTCGGCCAAAGTCTCACACTACCCAGAATTTATTTATTCAGACCAATAAACTGACATTTTGTGTCATGTTTTAACAACCATTTTAAATTGACTTTAACATTGACAACTTTGCAATGGGAAATTAAGCATATCAAAAAATGTCATTTAAACTCTCCATATTGAATTTTCTAAAATTGGAATTGGGCACCGTGCCAATTTCACCTTCTTTTTGGGATAAGAAATGGTTTGCTCATCAAATACAAAGCTTAAAGACAATCATTTTAAATTGACTTTTAACATTGACAACTTATATAGCAATGGGAAGTTACCAAACAAAAACATACCAAAAGCATACCAAAAAAAAGTCATTTAAACCCTCCATATCAGTAACGTGTGCATCTGTAACTCCGGGATTGACAACCCTTCACATTCTTCTTCTTTGCCCACCTGTTTCATAAGAAAGGAACGATCTTCAAAAAGACTTGAATAACAGATGGACCTCGATTTTGGCAGACTTAGTAAAGAAAGAGACTTTTGAAATTTTTAAAAAATGTATCCATGCTGTAATCTAACTCCCTTTTTGCTTTTATTTTTTACTTTCTCTGCCTTTTTATTTTTTCATTTTTATTTTAATTTTATTTTCTTTCATCTCATGATTTATCCTTGATTTGTTATATAGTACATTTGTTGTAGCTTCGGGCCCTGTGTGGTATTCCTTGGTGCATATAGAGATTTTTTTTCACAAATAAAAAAAAACTCTCCATATAGAATTTTCTAAAATTGGAAATAGGCATTGTGACAATTTTAGCTTCTCTTTGGGATAAGAAATAGTTTGCTCACAAATACAAAGCTTAAGAACCAGTAACTTTGTTTTACGAGCAGAAATAAATGATCTCTACCCGGTTGTTACCAAAACGTGCAATCAAAAATAAATACTCAACAAAAAAAGTTTTACAGTTAAACAAACGAAAGTTTAAAACTAAAAAAAAAAAACTTCCAATCAAAATTTCACCCTAAATTTCATTTAACAAATAGATTGCCTTGAGAGGCGTGAAAGTTTACAATTCTAGAGTAAAGGAGATATAAATATTTTCACCATTATTGCTGCCAAAATTGATCGTCACTCAATCACAGTTATATATCCACAGTCGCTAAAGTTCCTAATATAAGAAGTTGCTTTCATAAGCAAATAAAAATATTGATTAGAAAGAACATGAAGTTAGCCAAAATTCTCCAAGATGGAGATAATTATATTGTTTATATTTTTTACAATCCTTTTCATCCTAACAATTTAAATTTTCATTTATATAATCATCTGGAAATTTCTGTAACAGACAAAACACTTCAATTGATTATCTGAAACCTATATATTATTTAATTGTCTCTTCAAACCCAAAAACTAGAAAATTTAAATGATTTACAACTTGTATAGTCAGATTTTTACAGAATTTTCATGGCAGTATTTATTAAAATAATTAGTTTTCTGTTACATAACTATGTTATAATTCTAAATTATAACTTTTAATTATTTATTAGTAATATTTTTATAGAATAATCTATCTCTGAATTTCTAATCAAAATAATATGGAAATTTGCACTATTTCTAACTTAAATGAATTCATATAGATATCAGTAACATGTGCCATTTCTTTTCATGGCCAATCTTGCTTTTAACATTCTTAGTGTAAAAATTAATTCATTCTTGATTTATAACCCTAATCGTATTTATATTAATATAATCAATGTTATTTTATTATATAATATAGTTTATATAATCAATATTATATAAATATAAACTTGAAATTATGCTCTCCTCTTTTAAATGCTCAAATTTTCATGTTTTCTATGCTTAAAAATAATAAAAACCAGTAACATTAAATAGAAATAAGCAGAAATTTCTATTCTCAATTTATTGTCAATACACATATCGACAAATGAATTATCACCATCTAATGGTTTCACAATTTTTTGTAGTGCACAACAAGTTTTATTCCATGAAGAAACCACAAAGAAACTATGCACTAATTGTCTCCAAAAAATATATTTCCCTGAATACTCAAAGAATATATTTTTTATTTAACAGTTGAATTATCTTCTGTAATTAAAGTTAGATTATTTATTACATATCTTCTTCTTTTATTTAGTAAATAAGCTTTTTATTGATGATGATGTCGTGCCCATGGAGTACGAGCAAAAACTCTAAATGTCCCCGTAGCAGTCGACCTAGAGACTTGTAAAGAGAAACTTCACAGGATCCTCTATATTGATGTTAAAAAGTTTGTCCAGCATTGCTGGACAGGTGAAGATAGCTTTTTTATTGCTATCACTATTTTAATTTATTGCTAATGAAAGGTGAAATATATATATATATATATATATATATATATATATATATATATATTTGACATATATATATATATATTGTATTATAATCACATATACTACAATTATTTTTCTCTTCCACAACAACCAATAATATCGTTATCAACAATATTTATTCGTTGTATATTAAGCTAGGAGGAGAACATCTTATGAAAATTACAAATCACTTCCATAATAATTATTTCTAAGTTTTACTGAGTATTAAATTTTAAATGTAATTTAATATATTTCTAAAATAAATTATATAAATATGGATAAGTTGATATAAATAAGTATATAAAATAGATAAATACATAGAGGGAATACTTGAAAGAGAAATGAAAGAATCGCACTTGAATTGAGTCTTTCATAATATCGCCATGATTAAAAAGATTATTTGTGCATCTAAAATATTTATATCTGAGAAACAATTTTTATTCTAAAACAAATTTTTCTCAAACTAATTACCTAACAAAACATTGCATACTTGATTAATTGTTATATATATATATATATTCCAATATATATATAGATAGATAGATATAGATATATATATATATATATATATATATAGTAAGATAGGTATGTATGCTGAAGAATAAAATAACAAAACTTTCATTGTAAGATTCTTAAATTAGAAGAATAAATTTTTAAGTATAAACAAGGTTATTAGATCTTATTTTAGGTAAAAACAATTGAATATTCCAGGCAAAAATCAATTGAAGTAAAGAGGTTAAGTTCTGCTTACAGAAACTCGCTTTTTTTCTTTTTTAATTTTTATAAAATGAATTTTGTCAAAACTATGAAGGACAAACTACATTAGGAATTAAGAATTAATACTATATAAGATATTAGAGAGTTTGAGTTTATGTATATAAAAAGAAGAATTCAGTTTTAACATGTATCAGTAATTATTTATTCATCATATTGTTTTCAAACATTTGCAAAAATTATCTAATATGCTTCTATTAAAATATGAAAAGCAGAAAGAAAAAAATCATTTTTGTTATCACAAAAAGTTATTTTTCTTATCTTCATAAAAAAATTTAAATTTTTATGTTGATTACTTTATTTGATTAATTTACATGGATTTCATGATTAAATAAATTTGTACTTCAATTCACTAGAGATCATACTTATAATTTGTCTAATATAAATTTAGTAAAAAGGGTGGCACCTAGAACAATTAAAAAGCAAAAGATAAACAAGAATGTAATAGGTTCATTATTCAATATTTATTTTAATATTTTATTGTTAAACTGATAAATATTTTATGAATAGATTAAACATTTTACGGACTAACATTTCTGTTCCTAATCATCGGATAATTTTTATTAAGTATTTTAAATTGTTGCATTTGAAATTTATAAAACAAGTTGGAATTTCATTTCAATATATGTTTTACATTAAAATGTTTAAAGTTTTCAAATTTTAATAATGTCTTATGTATGAATTTTTACTCTTTTCTGTTTATATAATAATGCTTTTAAATTTTACTGTAATAATACCTTAATCACACACACATCACACTGTAACCTTGATGTACATCATGAGGGACATTGTTTTAAATAATAAAATTTAAGGCCCTAAATCAGTGAAAAAATTTCCCTTAAAATTAAATTCTTGATACAAAAAGATTTGCTTAATTTAGAATAATATTCATTTCACTCAGAAAAAAATTTTTGCTTAAAGGAGTAAAGAGAATATAGTATTTATTTACATCTTCAATTGTACAATGTAAAGTTTCTTCTACAATGCTTTGTATAGTATAAAAAGAAATTGCCATTAGCATATATATCAACATTTGATAACGGCAAAATACATAAAATTTAAATATTCAGTGTTGTTTTATTTAAATGTGTGTCAATTCTTTTTAATGATTTAATCTTGTTGACTACTGGATGCAACGAAAATAAAACCTACACATTACTAAAAAAGGATTTAAGATCTCTTCTACTTTATTTTATTGATAAGTCTCTTTGACGCCAAATTTCTTGTGAAGTGCTATTTTTTCGTTTTTCATGCAAGAAAAATAAATATCTGCGTTTCTTGAATAATTTGTTTTTCACACATTTGAAGAATTATATTTTCAAACCTCAAAATCTTCTGTATATTTACATGATAAAAAAATACATAAATGCTTGCTCTTTAGAAATGATATTACAATTGATAAATGTCTCTAAAGAAGTTTGCGAACCAAATAAAACTATTACACTAGGATAAGCTTTTCATTGAATAAAATGAAATTTCCTTTATATCGTACAAATAATGGAAATATAAAATTAGGTTTGAATTGAAGATCTATAATCAGGAACTTATAAGTCCAATAAAATAGCAAATTACAAATTAATGTAAATACCATAGGAGAAATTTAAATCAAACTAATGAATCATTGAATTTAAAAAACACTGTGATTTCAAATTAAAATTCAAGAAAACATTTTGAATGAGAAAATTGAACTATTCAAATTCCTTTCTAAATTAAATAACTCAAAAAAATAGATGAAGATGCTTATGACATGTTATGTAAAATAAATTAGTATTTATTTTCTTGAAAATAAATATTCTGAAACTGAAGTTATTTAAACCAGTGAAATATAATACTTGAGTATAAATTGTGTAGTGCGTGAAAGCTGTGGCTTGGCGAATATCGAAAATTTAAAACTTAGGAAAAAGAATTGGGAATCGTTAGTTTGTTAGAATGGAAAATAATATCATTAGAATAGCAATAAATGTGATTTATAGAAAATGAAATTTGTGGATTTTATTTCAATAGTAAGAAACTTTCACGTGTTAACTAAAATAAGGTAGCCTATTTGTTATACATCAAAACTGAAGAATCTATATTTGAATTCAGCTATTAATGAATCGTATTAAGTGTTAGTGTAATCTCACAAGAAGCAGATTTTTGTCAACAAGAATATAATTAACATGCCTAAGTATACAAAATAGGTTCAAATAGATGACTTTTTTGAGGTAACAAAATTCACAGTATACCAGGGTCACTTTGAAATTTTTGAGATGCAACTAGATTTTTAAAGTTATACTTACAAAATTTTAGGTGTGTTCAAAGTAGTCTCCTCCAGCATCAATGCATTTTTGTAGACGAATTTTCCACAAATTAAATGCCTCAAGCCATTCATTTCTTGGAATAGATGAAAAACTGCATTTATAGCCACATTAATCTCTTCTTCTGAATGAAAACGATGTCCACGTATGCTCTTTTTTAGATTAAAGAATAACCAAAAGTCGCACATAGCTAGATCAGATTAATACGGTGAATGTTCGATCACTTTAATTTGTTTTTGTTTAAGAAACTCAACTGTTAATCCGGCTGTATGTGAAGATGCATTGTCATTGTGAAGCATTAATCCCCTAACATTCAGTTCTTGTAGAATTTCTAGAAAACATTTAGGGGTATACCAGTTTGCCATTACTGTCTTCTGTCCTTTCAACTTGATGGCTTTGACCAATCCCGTACTTCTGAAGAAAACAGCATACATTATTTTTCTCAGTGCGCATTGTTTTCTCACCATTGTCGGTGTAAGATCATCTTCAAAAACCCATACTTTGCTTTCTTGACGTGTTGGAACGCAAAAATTGGTATGTACTTTTCATCACCTGTTACAATTTTAGAAATGATGCGATGGCCACCATCATTGAGCAATTTAAGAGTTTCTTTACTGATTCTGACACGCTCCTCTTTTTGGTGCTCAGTTAGATTATGGGGAATCCAAGGGCAAATTAATTTTTTCAGCAGTAATTCTTCATGAATGATTTTGTGTATGGCTAATGTTAAGTTCCTTCTGCATCATTTGATACTTATAGCGATTATCATCCATTAACATTTTTCCTATGGCAGAAACATTATCCGGGATTACTGCCGACGGAGGCCTTCCTGTGTGTTCTACATCCTAAAGAAAATTGCGTCCTCTTAGAAATTCTCTAAGCCTTCTGAATACAGTAGCACGCGCTGGAGATTCATCACCAAATGCTAATCGCAACCGTTGAACGCATTCTTCTTGATTTAATCCTGCTTTAAAATCGTAGAAAATCATAGCACGAAAATGTTCTCGCATCAACTCCATTTTCTCTTCTGTTTAAAACTTATTCTACGCTAAGCAAGTATAAGTAAGTCAGTAAAAAATCGTCCTCTGTATTAAAATACATTATGTTTTAAAATTAAACCGTTATTTTTATTTTGTAAATCCTCGTCTTCATGTATCTCAAAAATTTCAGAGCAACTGTTATATATCTATTAAATTAAAGAATTTATTTTGAAATCTTTTGTTTTAGGATTAAGTTCCAAACATTGACAAAACTAAAACTTGAGTTTCTGCTCCTTGCATGTACATATATCAGATTAGTTGTTCGTAGTTTTATCAAATTCAATCCTTTGAGATACGAAATCTTGCCTATTATATATGAAAGTTCTTCAAGAAAATATTTCACTGTGAATATTTAAGTGCCTCCCAGTAACCTTAATTTATTAAATCACCTGTTTTGTTAATTTAAAATATTACTAGACAAACTTCGGAAAAGATTTCTTAAACATCATAATTAGATATAAAGTTATTTTATATAGACATTACTTGCCAGTGTAACTTAATAAAGTTAAAGTATACATAAAATGGCCTTTGCTGTTTACGTGTAAGCCTATACAGTCTCTACATTCGTAAAAGATAACGGTGCAAATCAAGAATGATTTTAGCGTAATGGTATAGCTTATAAATCTTCCTCTGGTAAAATAATATAACACTTGATGCTCATTACAATGATTCATCCACCCCAAAATGTACAGACTTTAGAAAGGTAAGTTCATTTTTTCTAAAGGCAGATAATTAAAAAAATCATTAACGCAATTTGAATAAATGAATAGAAACTAAGCCTTTTTTTCCTTATAAATTTATGTTTACTTGTAGTATTTTGAGCAAATTTAAGTACTTAAGTATTGAAAAAAATAACCTATATTATTATATTAAAGTTAACTAAAGAAAACTCAGTTCTCAATAAAAAAATCTTAAAGAAAGACAAAAAATAATCAGCAAAGTGAGTATCTCAAACTCTTTTCAACAAGACAATATCTCGATTTTGATTAGGTTTATGAATGGTTATCTATTTTAAATATGTTAAATTCTATAATTTACAGAAATTCAAATCAATATGCGTTTATAAAAATATGGCATCTTATAAAAAATACAGGCTTTATATTTTCCATAAATGAAAAATTAATTGTAAAATATATAACATTCAAAAAGCATGATACTTTGGAAGCATTTTTTTTTAAATATTTATAAAATATCCAGAAAACTCTATAAGAAATAATTTTTTATAAGTTCTTAATTCTAGTACTTCTCCCCATTAAATGCACTTTCCTCTTCAAAAATGTTCCCCTATTTAAGTCACTTCTAACTCCTATCGATCGTTTCAAATATTGAAAGCGTCGTCCTAATTTTAAAGTCAAAATTTTACTGTTTGATTTTGATGTCGATGGAGATTTAAAGGTCTGAATATTTTACTCAAGAGAAATGAAAGTATTTTAATCCGGAGTATACTTGAAAAGCCCCTGTAAATGATCTAAGAAGAATTAGGAATAGATTGAAGGGTTTTCAATAGAAATGAAGATTTTAAAACTTTTAAGTAGTAGAGAATCTGAATATTCTCTAAAAGGAAGTTTGATAAAGGGAAATGCATAGATTTATGTATTGTACTATACCTTTCTCCTAAGAAAAACATGATATATCAGCAAACAACTAAAACATTCATCTTTGTGATAAAGTTTGGAGTTTTGAAGTCTTTGCCAGTTGATGATTTTTCAAAGGCTTATAACAGCCTTATATTATACTGTTTATATAAAAATTTTGTCTTTTAAATAAACAATATTAATACATAGTAAGTAACATAGTAAGTTCTTGGTATCATTTTGTCCTATACGTCTAAATATCATTATACCTCCTGGTCCCAAATATAATTTATTAATATTGTTTATTTTTTATTTCAACCTCCTTATGTAAACTTCTTATTGCGTTTAGAAGAAAATTTTATTGATCAGCTCTGGGATAATAAAACATAATTTAAAATCCAAAATGAATCTTCTAAATTCTTAGCCAAAAGTAATCAACAAGTAAAAAAATGAAAACTTTTAGTTCAAGGATCAACAAAATAATGGCTTAAAATTGTCTTGGAATTGTATAGCAATGCACAGCCATTAATCATTAATAAAGAGAGAGCTGTTGATACAAAATTATTTTATATCATACAATAAGAAAATACATTCAATAGTCAGTTTTTAGAAAGAATATGTATTGCTGGCATTAGACGCATATCTGTTTAATAATATGAAGAAAATGTAAAATTTTATTTTTAGTTTTACTGTTTAGGTGATTATTTTACTGTAAGATTATATTACTTAGATAATTTTTCATTGTTACTAAAAATAGTAAATAGATACTATTTTTAGTAATTATTATTTTATAAATTTTAAATTTACTTTTATGAAGTATTCCTTTTTATTTCCATTTATAAATGTATGTTGCTGGGAAAATTATTTGAAACACATTAGAAAATTCTAATCAAAAGTATTCAAAGTTAAAATTATGTAAATTGTACGTTAATATACATATATTGACAAAAAATTCAGGTTGCCGTATGAGTTATATCTCAGCTTAAGTTAAATTAAATTTCAAGCAAAGAAAATAAACTTTAAGGTGTTACATGTGCTTCAGTATATGAGAAAGATGATCTCATTTGGAAATTTAGTTAAAATCGTTTATTCCAATTTATCGCTTAGACGATTAAAGGCATATTATTAATATATAGAAGGTTTACACTATAAAAGAAAATTATTTATTGTACGACCCGTAAAATAAATTTCAAGAAAATAAAATAATCACTACTAATATTTATAGGTTGCCTTCAAATGTTATTCTATCAGAAATTACAATAAGTATTCGTGTGTGATTGTATCCTCTGAGAAAGTAGATTTATCATAAAAATTCAAGCAAAACAAATATAAGCAATATTCATTATTAGTTTTTGCTTCCATGTTTTCTCCATTCATCCAAGTACAAAATAAAAGTTTTGGTTATTGCTCAAAATTTAGATGCAAGTACTTACACTTTCATTGGCACAAAAAAATGAAAGGCATCTAAGCAGCTTTACTCTATCTTAGTTGGTTAGTTGATTGTGTGTTTTATGGCACAAGGTCCATAATTGGACATGCTATGCCAATACTATACGTTCACAAATAGAAGCAGAAATAATGATATCATCTCAATCATATACTGAAACTTTCAATCACTTACATATGCTAAAGTGGGTTATTACACTTAAGTAAAAGATTGCTGTTTCGATGTATTGCAAATAAGAAGATTATTTCAACTATAGTAGGATTTTGTGCTAATCATCGTAAATGATGAATTTAGCAAAGTACCAGAAAACTCTTGATTAATAGTTTATTTGATATTTTAGCAGAAGGAGTCTGATGAAAATTTGAATCATCTACCAGTATAAGATAAATTTTAGCTGATAAAAATTTGCATCATCTACCAGTCTAAGATTAATTATAGCAATGTATACGTTTCTCATAATCCATAAATCCTCATTCTTGTCCATATTAGAAATATATTCTCATATTTTAATTTCTATTTAGCTCTTGAAATTAAGCAGGTTTTACATGCTCAGCCAAATATCTCTTAATCTAACACTACCCGTAAAATCTTTGGAATGTGTTTTTCAGAACTCATTCCTCCACTCAGAAGGGTAACTGTTGGTTATACACATATGTGTTTGTGTGCATGCGTTTAAACAAATATAAAATGTCACATACTTTCCTCATAGGTTTAATCTCGGTTTTTTAATTAATAAACAATTTAAATATCTCAATTATTAACCAATTTAAATTATGTTTATTTACACAAAATAACAAAATTCTCGTGAAAATTATTTTCTTTTTAAAATAATTTTTACCTTATTTCATGTTTTCACTAATACACTTTTTTCTTCACAAAATAAATCTGGTATAAAATAATGCTATATTAATATTTAGTAATACACATTATAACATATTTGCATACTTTAAATTTTTTTTGCATTTCATCAAAATAAAACTACATTTTTAAAAAAGGCTGTCTCACATATTACTTTTTTTTCATTATTTGAGTAAATTTCTTAATAAAATATTTCTAAAGATTTTAATAAAAGTAATTGAAAAAAACAATGGATTCCTGCTGATGTCAAAAGCTTAGTAAAGGAAATCTGCAAACTTAGACGCCAAAACACATAGAATCCAGTTTTTAAATATATTTTTAATTCAGAATACGAAAGACTAATTCATGATAAACAAAATTATACATTTATGGGAAAGTGAGAACAAATATTATGTTCATGGAAGAAAGTTATTGAATATTAAACAGCTAGCTCAAGATGTATAAAGCAATATATATTGCTGAATATATTTTATATGGAGAGACAAGGTGGTGTTAATGGTATCGAAGATCGGTACAGATTTTAACAACAATAATTCACAGAATAGAAGACTACATAAAAAACTAAGGAAAATGGAATCGTTTTAGTAAAAGTAAATAAAAATTGCCATTATTACAACCTAGAATGAATAGTCATATATCTAAAATAATAATATGTCTAAAATAATAATATTACTAAGCCATCCTTTACTGTAACTAAAATCAGCTTAGCATAACATTTAGCTTTTTTTAAATTTTTTTATCATTCTTCAGTCAATTTTTGCATAAAAAACAATCCTATTGGGATGTGTTTAGTTTAGAATGAAATTTTGGGTCATTAAAATCATCGTTTCTGCGTTAGATTATTTTTCGCTTCTCCGTAAGAAAATGCTATTTCTGAAGAATCATAAGCAGGGATATAGTTAAAAAGTACCCAAATCACAAGTGAAATTTCATCAAAATGTATAATAAAATTCAATGTTCATCTATTAGTATATATTTTAATCCTATCAAAACAGTAAGGTATATAAATAGCCTATATTAAAATTATTTTTTTATAAAATATACTTAAAAAACAGATTTTTTAACAAAATAAAATGTAAAAATACTATACATTTACTGAAATCTCTAAATTAAACTTTTCCTCATAATTACTAAAGAAATGTTAAAGTCACATAATATAGTGGCTTTATAAATTTAGTGGTACAAGAAACTTTTTTGATAAAATAATTGTACTGCAATTAACAAGACATTTTTGATTAAAAGATATGAATTAATTAAATTATGTAATTTTACATCATTTATAATTATAAACTTATAACTTGTTAAAGATATCACAAAGTAAGCAAAAACAATTTATTAATTTATGAAAAATATTTAAAGTAAAAAATTATTATTGGTAGTAGTGAGAGAGAGAGAGAGAATTCATTCTTTAAAAGCATATATAGGAAATAGTTTCATTTTCTTTATCTGAGTGCATGAAGACAATAAATTCTAGATTTCGATTTCCATTGCAGAATTTAATTTCAATTTAAAAATCAAAACAAATACGATTTGAGAAGACAAAAAGTACTATCAGCTTTCAATTCACTAGACATCGAAAAGAGTAAAGAGATTTGTATCGACTTAGTATTGAAATTCTCTTTCCCTACTTTATTTTTTTGACATAAAAGATTTTGTCATATTACAAGTAGAAAGCATGTAAGATATTCACAAACATCACAAAATAGGGAACTATGGAGTTCTCAAAATTGACTGTGACATCTTTCATTTTATTCGAGCGCGCGCGTTATTTTGTTTTTATTTGAGCTTCCCTCCTTCTTATCTAACGTCTACTTTCACAGTTTGCTTCAAAGTTTCTATAAAATTACATTTAAACTTTGATGTCAATCAAATTATCTGATTTTTGGTATTCGTTTCTTGAAAAGAGTATTACCCATTTATTTAACTGCATCATTTGGTTTGTAAACAGTTCCTTTTTATATTAGGCAATTTATATATTAGTTATTTCAAGCGAAAACCATACATGTTTTGAAAAATAGATAAAATATTTATAAAGTTAAGAAATTATCTGATTTTGGTATTCGTTTCTTGAAAAGAGTATTACCCATTTATTTAACTGCATCATTTGGTTTGTAAACAGTTCCTTTTTATATTAGGCAATTTATATATTAGTTATTTCAAGCGAAAACCATACATGTTTTGAAAAATAGATAAAATATTTATAAAGTTAAGAAAATTAAAATAAATATTTTCGTTTCTTTTTAAAGAAATCCTTTAAAAGTAAAACGTGAAATTATTGACTCACAATTTTTTTGCTGTTCTATCAAAAAGTATTTTTGATTAGTTTTAAAATTTTAACTATTTAAAGGTTTTCCTTTTTTGCACTACATAATATTTTCTTTATAATTTACCCTTCAGGCAATTTTTAATTTAATATATAATGATTAAAAGAATACAATTTAGTACAATATCTTAAGTAATACGATAGCTAATGTACTTATTGATAATGTTTTCAACTTTTATTTACAAAAGCCCTATAAACATAGCTTTTGAATAGTTACTTATTCGATAACACGCAACAAAATGCCAAAAAAGCAAAGCAAAGAAAAACATTTTAATATCACCCAGGCTCTTACCTCCTGAAAAAGCTTTCATATATAGTAGGCATATAACTGATAATATAGGCTAGTATATATGAAATAATATAGGATGAGCTAGAGTAATCTCTCATATCTGATGCAAAATTCTGAAATATTACTAAATACAGACCCTAACAGGTGTTCAGACAGAAATCGCTTTCAACACACGCTCAATTGCTTAACACTGCCCCACATAACAGTGCAAGCGAGCCCCAGACTGCCTATCAAGGTTAATAAATGTATAATGTTAACCACTCACCAAGAACTGTCTAATACATACACACATAACAGTGTAATTGATACATAACAGTGTAGGCCACACCAGTAGAAGTTCTTTGGGCGTCGTAGATTTTATAACGTGGACATATTTGAAACCGACAGTATTCCTAAAACCCTGTGATAAAAACCAAGATCACCCATCCAATCATTGTCTGCGGCAAGTGAGGCTTCACTTTGTTAATCTTACGGGAAAGAATGTGATACTATAGAGCTGGTTGGGCTTTAACATCACATTGGACTTTTTACTTCAAAGGGCACTGTCATAATACCAAATGACGCTCAGTCCTCTTCAACTTATGTAACAAGCTTAACCAAAATTTAGAAAAAAGTTAGCGAGTAATAAAATTAATGAAAAATGCGAAACTGATGTGCCATTAAATAATTTCTGAACTGCACCTGATTCCTAATTATATTGTATTAATATGTTTAATCTGAACAACAAATAAAGTTCATTTATGTCGAAAATATTTTAATATAACCGATCGAGTTGAAAATAATTAAACATGATTACATAACCTATTGGAAATCAAATTGCTATAGAATTTTTTGTTCCAACGGCGAGCACTTGAGTAATGAACCCTATGCCACAATAAGGCCACAAACTGCTACTCGTTTGTCGTTACCCAGCGGGCACCTGTGAACCAAGTCACGGAGACAAGTAGCTTTGCCCGCGCCAAACCACTACAAGCCCATTTTATTGGGTGGGCTACATTCATACATCATCACAGGAAAAAGGACAGAGAACACAGAACGTACAAAGATGGAAAGTAACATCCATGTCCAAACCGGGAGTCGAGCTTGGGACCCACAGCACAGGAGTCAGGAGCGCTAACCACTCAGCCATCGGTCGGCTCAGTAGAATGTATAATCATGTTAATTCTGATATAAAATCGAGCAAAAGATTTCATTAATTTGTTAATTGTTAAGATAAGAAGATATTTAGCTGTAAATAAAATTTTCATCAACTTTAAAATGATAATAAGTACACTAATCATGCAATGCAATCTGTATTATATTTAAGGAACATCATTTTTCCTTTTACGGTTATTCAATAAATTGAGTTAAAATGATTATGAATTACTGCTTTTGCCTGTTTTATATGAAGCAGTACTTTGGTAAAAACTCTTTTAATTCCTGTAAGTCATTTCAATTTTCATAGAACAATGATTAAATATGCAAACTTCTAAAGTTTCATTTAAATTTTTAATGTTTTTCTTCTATGTGATACATTTTTGAAAATTTATAATTAAATCAAATAATTGTTCTTTAATACCAGAAATCACAAACAAACACACACAGTTTTATTCAGTCATCTTTATATAGATGGAAAGAATTAAACCAAATTATCGATTCTTAAGAGCGTTCTTCATGTTTACATATTTCCTTATGAAAGGTAATTACATACATTGTAACCATTGTATTATGACAATAGTTACTTGTTAAATTGTACGTATATCCTGCATGTCCTAGCCGGGCTTTGTGACAGTAATATTCCACGTAAAACTCCTCTATAATCATTGCTAACTTGTTCATTTGTATTGATATATAAGCTTAAGTGTTAAAAAAATTTACATTCTCTTATGAAAATAAATTAAGATTTTTTGCACTGTTTAAAAATGTTATATTCTTTAAATGAAATATATTCTCTTAAATGTAATTTATTATTAACTTTAGTCAAATTACATAATAACAAAAGAATAAACATAACTTTCATTAGAAGTCATTTCCCGAATAGATAGAAGTGTTTCAATATCAACATAATATCGAACTGGTGATGTGCATTCATTTATAATAGCATGTATATTTCTCTTTATATAAACTTATATATATAATTATTTTTATGTCATTTTGTTTTATGCAATCAAATTAGATTTTAATAAAAATTAAAAATGTATTTGATTTATGAAATTGGTTAAAGTGACTACAGTAGCCAAATTGAGAAAACTACTTTTTCATAATCTGGAGGTGACGCGTTCTGTACCATGCGAAGATTCATTATGTTCACTGATGTTGACCAGATGTCATAAAATAAGTCTTGAATGTAAGTTTTCTTTACTGATGTGATGTTTGCTTAGAGGTGGGTGCTAACTCTAGTGTTATTGTTTCATCAGTGTACTTCACCATGTCTAACTCTGAGTAGGACTCTCCAATTTAAATAGAAGTAGTTGTGTTGAGTCTTCTTAATTTTGAATCAGAGAACAAGTAGAAGATCCCGAATACCTGAAGTACCACTTCCAGAGATATAAATTGCCTTGAAGGAAACTGTGATTACGACCTATGTAATATGTAACAGCCATTAGTAATAAACACAAGTGATCTTCGGTTCAATTGAGATTAGAACTTACTATCTCCCGATAATGAGCCTTATCCAATCTGCCAGCTCTGTTGTTGTTGGACCAGAATGCTTCCATTTAGCTATCCCTGAGTTGGCCTCTAAAGTTAGATAGAAGCAGACGAGAGAAGACTTCGTGATTTTAAAACAAGTACCAAGAAGAATATCCCCAATATTTGTCCTAACCCCCAGAGGTATCATTTCACTAGGAGGACATTGCGACCACACCCAGTTTTAATGGATCTCAGACACCATTAGCGCACCTGAAGGGTGTTTGGTTAAGACTGGAGTCAAATTCACTACCTCCAGATAATGAGAACGATGTATAACTAACCAGCCAGCTCAGGTGTCAACTTCGTCACTTAACAGTGACTCAAAATTATGATTATTTTTAATGGAATTCCAATGAATACAAATACATTTCTGCAAATGTGCTGCAAATAAATAGTTGAAGTTTGAATTTATACTTATTAAATAGAGCAGACAACAGAAGAATTAGCGTGCTTGATTTTAGTTCAAAAATTCATTGGTGTGATTTTTTCTTGATGGCGTTTATGACATTTGTAGAGGTTTAATTAGTAATTGCATTTACAACGTTTGTTGTAGTCCACAATCAAATCTGCAAACTATTGATACTGATTTCATCAGCCCAAATGTTCAAAAAAGTAACCAATGAGGGACAAATAAGCAAAACTAGTCTTGTAAATATAAAATGTCTCAAACTAAACTTCTTCGAACGATAAATAAATATCTTCCTATTTAATAATATGAAGGATATAATTTGATAAAAAATATTGTTAATTATTTGTATTGCGTAATTAGTCCCTTGTAAATATAAAAAAAAGCTATCATAATCAAGTAAAAATAAAATTGAAACTCACAATTAAGCTTTTATTCAAAAAAAACTCTGAATTCGCAGTTAAATCAAGATGTATTGATTATCCCTTTTAATGAGAAAAATAAAATATCCTCCCATCCGTTGTGTGTCTCGGATGTGTGTGTTATCATATATGCGACTCATTAGCATTATGTGTCACTATATCTTAGAGAATTATAATTAAATTCTTCCTTAAAAATTAATAGCGTGCCATGTAATTAGTAATTAATATTAAAATAGAAACGGCTTATCAAGAAAAATCATAATATTTTTTTTTTGCATTACTGTGCCTTATAAGGGCATTAAAAATAATGTTCTACACATTTTTATTTCATAAATAAGCTTTTCTAAATAAAATATATTATTTTTGTGATTTTTTTTTATTTTGCTTTTTGTTATAACTAAAATGTAATGTAATTAGTTTCATTGTAAAAGGGTACTATAACACAGAGGAAATAAAAAATATAGGGAAAATGGATTGAAGTTATTTAGATAGAAAATCTTTGTCTCTAAATATAAAATATGTACAGGATTTCGGAAAATCTAAAATTCCTTCCTCGAAAATACCAACCTTTTAATGTTGGGGGAATAAAGAGCAAATAGTTTGTCTTCGCTCATTAAAACATGTACGCCAAAAGTTAAATTTTCCGTTAAAATATTACTGGGCACACAGATAAATTTTTTACATTAATAAATTGTCTGCGATGCATATTTAATGTAATTCGCTGAAAATTAACATTATTATCAAGAAAATTGCGCCTTTTGTTATCTTTTGTTCATCAAATGATATTTTAAAAAACTAAATACAAGTCCTATTCTCCAGATAAAACGAGAGATTTTTAATATTTATGACATTTCAATATCTTGTATAAAAATATAATTCCAGTAAAACATAAAATTTTAACACTATTTTATGTCACAAATACATCTGATTGCTTTGTAATTAAATTTATTTTCAAAATGTTTGCCTTCGGTTTAGCAGTTCGTGGGTTCAAATCCCATCTTGAGCATGGATGCTTGTAGTGGTTCGGAATCCACTTTAAACTCTAGGTCCCGGTGTAATTAGCTCTCGTGTACAAAAAATGATCATTGAGCGACAAACAAACCAAACCAACCGATGGTGGCCCACCCCCTGTGGTGCACCCGGGGCAACGCCTCGGCGGCAAAGAGGTCGCTGTTTCTGACCGGCTTGGGTATAAGGGGAGAATACATCCCGATATACCCCGACCATTAGAAAAAAGAAAGAAATTACTCGAATGAAGTATAGTAAATAAAATTTTATGTTGTGTATGATAAAATTAATACAAAAAATCAGAAATAAATGTTGACAGAAATAATAGAAATGATTCTTAGATATATTTTTATTAGCAGAGGGACAAACAAAGTTGAAATAAGATCTATAAAAAAACAAAACTAATTCTAAACTAATGAATAAAAAAAAACATACCTAATAAGTTTTAAGACAAAACTAATTCAGAAAATAAAACATTCACCATTTTTTGATATCTACAAAATAATGTTGATATATAAGTGTGTAGGTATTACTTATCTAAGTATTGTAATTAAGGCTATGTAAATTTTGTCTAATTTTTTCCCATTATATACATGCATGTATAAAATCAATATAAAATTTTAGATTTTTCCTCTAAATGAATTAATAATATTTGTACTTAATTTTTACAAGCTTTATTTTTTCACTTTAGCTCTAACTGTGAAGAAAATACTTCCACATGAATACTTTATTTGTAAATAAAATACCAAATTATGTGTGAACTATTTATTAAACCAATAACAAAAATTGTAAGAAATTAATAACAAAAAATTTCTTGCAAAAATTTATATTTCGGATTAAAAAATAATAAGTTAGATATTTTAATAATATAGAGAACAAGTTTTGCGTCAACTACAAAAAAAAATCAATGTAATTTTACTTTCAAGTGAATATTTGAGCTAAATTAAATTATTAATCAAATGTATTAATAGAAATCAAAAGAAAATAAAAAAAACCAACCGAAAATTTAGCTTTTGCATATTGTTACGAAAAGTTCACTTTCTAGGCTTAATTATATTAACATGTTACGCAAGAAAAAAAGTTGGATCTTCGTGTTCTTTTCTTTTACAAAAGAAGACAAAATAAACTCAGAGAAATAAATATTCTTACTAAAGTATTTTAGTAAAACATTTTCAGCAGCTCGAAAATAAACCTCTTGAAGAATTGTTAATTGCTCTAAGTAACAATAAAAAACTTAATTTGTAAAAGATGTCATTACATCTAAGTACATATTCAATTTAGTCTTAGAAAGTAAGGTATATGAACAAAACAATTAGGTTTCTTAATGAAAAGTCGATTAGTAAATTTTAAATAAAATCTATTTTTAGAAGACTAATGCAAGTTGCTTTTGTAATCCCATTTTAAAGAATTATTTTTCAATTAGGTATGTTTACGAGATCAAATAAACTTTTGAATACATAATTCTAATCTTATATAAATATTCTTTTGAAAATGTAAAAGCTATATATCAATTTTATCTTTCAAGTTTTCTATAACATTAATAATAATCTAAAGAATAATTCACCGATTCATTAATTTTGGAATGTTCCTTCACAAGATTTTATACGGTTGGTGGCAGTTTATTTTTTAACAATTCATTCCATAGACAAATAGAAGGATTTCAATAAGATGATCAAATTATACTTTACTACTTCATGAATACTACTTTCATTTAAAAGTTCTGTTTCTTCATTTAAATTATATTGTTATATTGAACTAGCATTACTAAAAAAACTCAGTATGAAAATCATATTTATTTGTTACCACGAATAATGTGTTATTTAGTTCAAATGCATTGTATAAATTAGTAAATATTGACTTTAGAGTTTTTTTATTGGAAATTTTCAGTATGGTTTTATTTTAGGTAATTTTTTCATATGACATGCAACTGAGAAGTAATTGTTATTGAAATGTTTTCCATGAATGACTATTAGTCTTTCTAAAAAGTCATCGCCATTCTTTAGCTTCCGTTTTTTCTTGTGCCAGCTAGGATGACAATATGGGGTGCGCTGCTCAATTGTTTCCTACTGAACCATATTTGGTGTGGAGTCCGACTGCTTCAGCACACACATGCCATAGGGACCCGTTTATAGGGTAGGCAACCATTCATACCTCATTCATACACAGAAAGGACTAAGGATAAATAGAGAGAGAAAGTACATCCATGCCTAAACCGGGATTCGAACCCAGGACCTCCCTATCCGCAGTTAGGCACTATGACCACTAGATAGGGTGGTCGGCCTTAGCTTTTTTACAATGCACAAATACGATAAGTTTAAAAAAAAGAATGTGAGATGGTTTTGATGCAGTTTCAATATGATCTCTATTGTTGAAAACTCTTAGAAAGAAACAAAATCTGCACTAACGGCAATTCATTACACAAACACAAAATTCATTTTTGGAAATATGTTTATATTATAAAGTATAATAAAGAACGTGTTTAAGAAAAACTCAGTTAAGTACTAATCCAAATGCAGTCTTTGTAATAGAAAAGCGAAACCATCACTTATAATGCTACGTTTACATTTTTAAAATATCATAGTTTTGCATGCAAATCTTATGTTTATGGAATGTTTAATATTTAAAATAACATTATGAAACTTATTTTAAATATTTTTACAAATATTTATCAACTTTATATAATTAGAAATTCAGAAAAAGAGATCCATAGCATAATATAAATATATATATATATCTAATATTTAAATAAAAAAACATTTTCTTATAAAGAACAGGAAAAATTTTAAAAATTATTTTAAAGAAACAACAAAAATTTTAAATCATAGAAGAAATGAAATTTAAATATATGGGAAAATGTTTAATTAGATATATAATTTTACAAATCAAAAAAGATCAAAACACAACTTAATATCTTAAGTTACAAATGATATCAAAATTAAATATGTTCAAAGATTAAAAACTTAAAATTTTTAACCGATAAAAAACAAGGTAACATATGAAGCAATTCATAGAAAAAATTAATTTTATCTTAAATAACTGGAATCTTTCTATAGAAGACAAAAAACTTCAGCTTAATTTTATTATTTAAGATTATTCTTATTTTATTTTTGTTCACACACTTCACTTAATTGAAACATACTCTGAAAATAAGCGTTGGACTCTCAAATGTGTATTACATAAGCTGATTGTTTTCCAAATTTTCTGTTCTGTCTACTTGATCCCCAAAAATATCTGCAATTCTTGTTCAATCTGAGTACAATTGATGTGTAAAAATGTGTAGTTAATTTTTTTGTTAGAAATATATTTTCATTATTAAAATAATCTACATACAGTAAGCAAAAAAGTACTTTTTGTTCATTTTTATTTAAAAATAAATTTGGCTATTTTATTCAGTCAATGAATATAAATGTACCTGTAAGTAGATTAAAATCATTACTTTTAAAAAATAATATAAATAAAATTCCATTAAAAATGTTGCTTACATCATCCTAACTAACGTCATTTGACCTGACTTTAGTTAAAAAGTTATTCCAGAACTAAAAAAAAATTAGCTGTGTTTTTTTTTTTTTTTTTTTTTAATTTTTTTTAAAATTTAAATTCCATAAGGACGTTAATATTTATTTAGAAGATATTTTAAAAAGTTGCTAAATGTGTCTTATAACTATTAATAACATAAATATCTTTATAAGAATATTATAAATAACATTATATTTATTGACTTTACATACACACACTAGTTTTACAAAAAAGGCATTACAAAGGAAAAACATCATTTCAATATCGTTAAAAACTAAACATTAAAACTAACATTAACTAACCATTTCAATAACGTTAAAACCGTTAAAAACTGAATATCCGCAGTTTTTTTTCCCTTGGCTATTTGTGCACTAGAAATGAGTGATGGTGCGCTTGAAATTAGTGGCAAATTGTAATAATTTAGTTAATGTAAAATACTAAATTTAATTAAGTGTCACTTCCTCCAAATTTATATCATTCCAAATGATATAAATTTGGAATATAATATTTATGAAACATTTATAAAATATGTACCATGGTGGAAGTGACACTTAATTAAATTTATTATTTAACATTAACTAAATTATTATAATTCGCCACTAATTTCAAGCGCATCATCACTAATTTCTAGTGCACCAATGACCAAGGGTAAAAAACTGCGGATATTCAATTGGGTTGAAAATTGAACCAAGGTAACAAGACTACACTAATATTTTTAAATCACTGAAAATATGCTATCCTGCTAATTTTCTTGCTGCATTTTGTAAATTTCCATGCTTTCAAACAGCAATTTTTCCTTCACTTGATGAATTCTATATCACAAATTGTAGAAATTTTAAGCAAATATATAAAATCCCACATTTTGCAGTTTCTATACATTTAATTCAATTTGCAGAAAACATATATATTGGAGAGGTTTTATGTTGAAAAACAACAGTTGGCTGATAATTAGTATCACAAATCTTGAAGAATGTCAACTTTTTGACTATTTTATCTGTTAAAATGATAAATCATTAAAACATTAATTTACATTAAATAATGCATATAAAATTTATACATAGACCAAACAAAATAAATCCAATGCTTTGCACTATTATTTTACTTATATGATTTTATAATGAATAAAACATAAAATTCATATCAAATGGATATATATCATTTGAAACGTATTTGGAGCTTTTTCAAAATTTCTGTATCATAAAAATTATTTATGTAAAAACATACCTTCAAACTTATGTTAAAACTTTCAGGTACCATACTTTAAACTTTATTTTTGTATGCAATAGCAATATTCATCTTATGAATGATACAATGAGCTAGAATAGAAATATTCATGCTGAGATCACCAGTTCTTATTGAAAATATTTTATAAATAACATAATTCATATCCAAAACTTTAAAATTTAAAAAATTAATTTTCATGCATGAAAATACAATACGTTGTTGAATAATTAAAAATATAAGGTTAATACCAATTTATTTTAATATTTCTTAATTCAAGTTTATTTTGTACTAACTGTGATTCACTTAAATCACTTTACGTTTGATTCAATGAATTTACAATTGACACTTGACTTGCCGTATCTTATATAGCTTAGATTGTACCAAGGAAGAATTTATCATAGATTTTAAGGATCTTGCTTCAATAGATTTTCTTTGAAAAATCTTTTTTACACTTTCATTGTTAGACTTTTCTATATAATATATAAAAGTAAATAAAAGTCAAAGAATTAAAGAAATCAAATTTAATTTATGTATTCCAGTGAAAACAGAAAAATTTAAAGTTTAACGTAAAACAATACACAAACTCGAATAAATTCAATAAAAATCTCAAAAGAATTTTTTTTAAATCATCTCTGGCATAAATTTTAATTTAAAGTTGGAAAGATGAAGTTCTATAATAACTTAATACGTAAAGTGAGTGTATGCATTTCAAAATAATTTAATTAAAATAGTTTAAAAAAAGATGTTTAGCATCAAAGAAGAAAATCTCCTTTATAGATAGGCTAAAAACAAGTTAAATGAGGTTTATAATGAAATAAAATGCATTTTAAAAAGGAATTATAAATATTCAAATATAAGTATAGAAAATATTTAACTCTGATTCCTCATCATCCATATCTCATTGTATTTCTATCTGGTGATGTGTTGGAAAAGATGAAATTGCCTTTGCTGCAGAAGCAAAATCAATAATTTTTCAAAATTTGAAAGAAAAAATAACCATTGTATTTTTAAAATGTATTTTCAAAATCTGCACTACGTGATGATAAAATGAAAATATACGATGCTATAAATACTTTTCTCTACTTGTAGTAGTCGAGTATGGATGTCACTTTAGCAAAAGAACAGAGTAAATACACTTATTGTTCAAACTAAAAGAGTTCCAAAGCGGATTATTGGGTTGCTAAAACTAAATCCATCTTGTATATGCAAACTCACTATATATATATATATATATATATATATATATATATATATATATATATATATATATATATATATATATATATATATATACATATATATATATATATATATATATATATATATATATATATATATATATATATACATATAATATATATATATATATATATATTTTATATATATATATATGTTATCGCTAATCAGGTTTTAAATTGTTATTTTGAGATGAAATAAAACTTGATGTTAAATTGAAAAAAAACTAATATCTTGATATACGGTTAACTCCATTCTGTATATCCATTCAAAATTCAATCTTGGTTAGAAACAGAAAAAAAAAACACGATAATTCAATCTGAAATTTCCTTCAATTAGGATCAATATAATCTCGTTTGTTAAGTAAACAAAATGATTCCAACAATTTTTATTAAAATAAGAATAATTTTCATCTCCATTTTCATCAAAACTTAAATAAAATGCAACAAAATGTAATTACCATATTAAATAATGATTTTAATGATCAAAACATTTATTTTATTAGAGCACGAATAACTCGTAAATATTGTTGTATCTCAATCCATGTAATTTTATATGAAAATTATGAATCAAAATCATCACAATGAATTTTTATATGTTATACATCTCTTTTTTCAGTTATAATAGGTAAGTTAACTTCCTTTAGTACTTATTGCTGAAAATGTTTCCAAATTAATGCATAATATTACAAGGAGTTAATTTATATTGAATGTAAATTTTTAACATAAAACGATGTACACTTAAAATAGCCAATCATAAATTACTTTGGTTTACAATATTAATCCTAATCACCATAACAAAACTCAAACAATGTATTTAATTAAACTCAATTTCCATAAAAGAATAAGCCATATTAATTTATTGTAAATGTTTACCAATTTTTTCCAGTATTTTCTGAAAACACTTAGCATATAATGCAAACTTACCCAATCAAAAATTAACGTAGAATCATAATAAATTTCCTTCAAAAAAAAAAGAGTTAAATCAAATTAGTCAAATTTTTGCTGAAAAAATGAACATTTTTTTAAAAGGAAACATCGTTAAAGCATCAAGTTTTCATGACAGAATAAATCATATTGGAATAAGCAGAAGTGAATTATGCTTTTATATCAAAACTCTAAAATTTAGTACCGATATTTAAACACTAATTACTGGATATAAATAAAAAGAGAGATTCAGTCATGTTTAGAAATAATTAACATAAAAACTTATTTTTTAATCTTCTAAAATTACATAAAAAATTTATTCATCAATGAAGCAGTAATTATTGCATACCAATCTTTGTAATTATTATTACTGAACAAAATATTTCTACTATAGTTCTCCATATTTTAAATTACCCAATCCATACATAAATTTATAGTTATTGATAAGAAATAAAAGATAGTTTTAAATTTTTCAATACTGATAGAAATTACAGAAATCATATTAATTAATTACAAATAGTTATAATTACAGATCATAATAAATATAATTACAGAAATCATATAAAGATATTAGAATATATATATAAGATAAAACATGAAAAGTATTGAAATTGGAAAAACAATAAAATATACGATACAAATGGCAAGAAAAAGGCATAGGGACCACGTCTCCATCAGAAGGGAGATGTCCAGCTCTGCGAAAAAACACTCTTTTCTGACATGCTTGATGGACAAATGTCTAAATATCTTCGAGAAATTCTCCCGAAGAGTGTTCATATTAAAAGAACTTAGGTAAAAATTTTTGAATAAATATAGATGCCGAAAATTAGAAATACCAACAATAAATGAAACATAAATGCAGATAAATAGGAAATCAATACAATAAAATAGGAAATCTAGCCAGCGCAATAGCTTACTACATTTCCTACTTTATTGTATTGCATTTATTACTTTATATATATATAATATATTATATATATATATATATATATATATATATATATATATATATATATATATATATATATATATATATATATATATATATATATATATATATATATATATATATATATAGATAGATAGATAGATAAATAGATAGATAGATATTACATATATATATATATATATATATATATATATATATATATATATATATATATATATATATATATATATATATATATATATATATATATATATTACTTTATATTAATATATATAAATTTCTGCAATTTTAAAATTTGGATATTCCAAACAAATAATAATGTAAAATAATGTAAGAAATATAAAATTCACTCTTATAGAAACCATATAATATAAATAACTTAAAATTTCAAAAGATGCTATTAGAATAATCAAAATAATAAAATACGTTTTATGTACTCGAATTGTACAATTCATAGAATTTTATAAATATTCATTAAAATATTCATATTAGATAAGAAAAAGTAATTTAATTTCAATAAATAAATAAATATTGGTAAAATATTTCAATTTTTAATGAGTAAAGGATTTTCCCAATAATATGTTTTTCTCCTTAAATACGAAACATGATGAACTCGAAGGCAATTTATTGTATTGCACTTTTTCAAGAAATAATATGGAGGAAAATAAAATATAAATATCTTTATATTTGAAAAATAACATGTGACATTTATGACTTTAAGTTCGTCATCACAGTCGTAATGTCAACCATAATTTTAGATTTTCTTTTCTTACTCCATTGTTGATACTGCGGAGTGCTATTTTTCTATCTTCTCTTTGTATCCTTTATTGCTGATATTAAGATTTTACTGACATACATAATAAGAAAAACAAAGTCGTAAAAGTACTTTTCTATTGCATTTGACCACTCAAATTTTAGATTTGCTTCCTTAAAAACGTTTCGAGACAACACTGAAATTCAATAAAAAAAATTAAGTGCAATTCTAAAAATGCTTTTTCAGGATAAAATATTTTTTAAATACCAAATCTCTATAAATAGAATTCAGAGTTTAATCTGTGCTTAATTCAACTTTATTAGACTTTACAAATAAAATTTAATTAATATATAGTAAAATAGTTAAAAATTTAAAACTAATTCCTTCCCCAAATTTATAAAATAAAATACGCATCCAAAATTTTATTTATGTGAAATATTTAAAACTTTTTAATAAAGCAATCATTAAATGATAATGAATTATGTGCACGTATTATGCACAGTTAATACAGTTTCATACAATTAACATTTTATTCATTTAAACTGAACCCTGAATTTAATTTAAATAAAATCTAACAAATTTTAAATGTAAATAAAACATTATCCATATTTTGCACTTATTTTATTATAATTTAGTATTCTTTTACATGAAACAAATGGCATGGCCATATTCATTTTGATAATGATATAATTATTCCACTATAAGGACATATTATTACGTTAACGAAATATATTAAGTAGTTTAAATGCAAAAAAAATACTTTTTAATACAATAAAATTATACATAATTAGCTGTAAATATTTTATTAAGAAACCTTTAATATTGTTTATATTTTATTCATAAAAATTTTTAGTATATTTTTGTTAATGTTTTTCCAAAAATGTTTAAATTAATGTTTTTACTGAACGATAAATTCATTTGATAATAAGAAATTAATATATTTACAAAAGTAAATGCCTTAATTAAATAGAAATTGAATCAAAGGTTGGAAGACAGAAATTTTGATATTATTTTAAGACTTTCATTATGATTCATATCTTAAATATATGTGTTTATTTAAAATATATTTATGTTACTAATATATTAGTATAAAAATAAACCGAATATGTGATACCATAAACAGAAGCATAAAAATTTGATAAATATCATAATATATGAATTAAAACTGTGATAAAATAAATTTGTAATTATATTTTCACACAAACTTTTAGTGAAAATAGAATACCAATCTTCAAAAACATATATATTTGAGCAATTAAATATTATATAATCCAATTTATGACTTAAATTAATTTTACTTATTCAAAAAATGAAGTGCTATCAAAGAAAATGTATTCAAAGTATTTTTATATTTTGAAAAAATTCAGAAATCTACATCCTTTGTGTCAAAGTTCTTCTTTTGAATAACTTATGACTCTTGGATCGCAACTCTTATAACTCTTGGATCTAATTATGCAATAAAAACCATACTTTCATTGAACTTTTTTTTATCAAAACTACCATTAATCTTTCCTTTAGAAAAACTAAAATATTGCAATGAATTTCATCATGGATTAATTATGCTGTAATTTACAAGTAAAATATCCAAAAATGTTCCAATTTTTCTTCAATCTTCTCATAGATCATGTCTTTAAGAATTCCTATTTAAGCTTTTAATCTACAAATTAAATGTTCTAAGATAAGCGGAAATTATTTATCAAAGAAAATACCTTATGATTAGTAACTTTGTGGTCAATAAATAAAAGGAAGATAATATAAGAACTTACAATGTCATACAACTGAAAAGTTTTAAGAAATTATTAGTGATAACATAAGCAAAGTATAAACGTAAACAAAGTAAATTTTCATGTTTATTCTTCGATTTTTTTCCAATAACCTGTACTTAAATATTTTAATATGGAATAATGAATAAGAGTTTATATCCTAAGGAGATATAAATTTATGTATTTATATATTAAACATATATTCTATTTTTTACTTGTATGAAAACAAAATTATTTTCTATTAAAATTCATTTTTTGTGAAAAAAATTTTTTCAAACAATTTTTTTACAAAAAATTGTATTTGTCAACTATAGACTTCCAATAATTTCTGAGTTTAATTTCCCCAAAACTAAAGAAAAACAGTTTTTTTGTTTCTAAATTACTCTTTTTCAATATAACAGTTAAGAAACTGTTATTGATTTCCATTTCCATCCATTGGTTCACCGATTTACTTTAGTTATTTTGATAAATTTAACCAAACAACTAAAGGAAATCTTTTTTTAAAAAATCTCATGTAAGAATAAAACCGCAAAATATTATTTAAAGGTCATGTTTTAATTCAAGAAAACCTTAAAAGAAATTACGTACAGCAAAAGAAATATTTTATAAATTTTTTTTGTATTCCGTATTGCTGTAAAGCAATTCTACTTCTGCAACATTTTATGATACAAAAAATGATTATTTAAGATAAAAAGATGGAAAGTTTCCTAGATGTATTGAGGTATAGACAAAGTACTCAAAAATCTCCTATTCAAAAATCAATCTTTATAATGAATACATAATTGCTAGATATATCACCAATAAAATTTAAATTTCTAACACTTTTAAGAACGACAATTTGATGCGTTGAACAAAAGAAAAGTTAAAATATTTTCGTAAGGATTTTTTAAACTTACGATGAATTTACATGCATATTTTTGATTAATTAATCAATATCATTTTCTCAATTTTATATTTCCCAAATATTCCATTTTCATGTTTTTTAGAGTTTATCTCTACTTAAAAAGTGAAGTGGGTTGAAAAAAGTTAATATTATGCAGTTTGAAATCAATTATATAAACAATAATTAAGACGAACGCCCTGTTTAGTAGTCCGAGTGCCTGACTCCGGGTAGGGAGGCCCTGGGCTTGAATCCCGGTTCGGGCATGGATATACTTTCTCACTCTATCTATCCTTTGTCTTTTCTGTGTATGAATGAGGTGTGAATGGTTGCCTACCCTATAAATGGCATGCGTGTTCTGAAGCAGTCGGACTCCACACCAAATATGGTTCAATATGAAAAAGTGGAGCAGCGCATCCCAAATTGTAAACATACCTGGCACAAGAAAAAAAAACAATAATTAAAGACACCTTAACAGCTAAAAATAATATTAAATTTATTTTGAAATCTTACATGCTTACTTTTGCATTTTATTTTTAAAATGCATGGTTACCTTGTGTGTTGTAACAAACAGTTTCAGAAAGTCTCTTCACAGATAAAGTATTTAATTTTGCAGAGGGATAAAAATTTAAAAAAGTTCAAAGTAACTATTTTAAATAGAGTTGGCATTCAGTAAGTGCAAACACATCACTTTGTTTGAAGGTTATATAATCTAGCATATTCGGTTCAACAAAATGCAATTCTACCATTATAGTACGAAGAGCCCAACAAATTCTAATACTCTTTTATAATATAAAAAAAATTATAAAAAAGTCAATAAATAACTTAATTTTAAGCAGCTATAATAAGGTTTTTTGTAAAAAATTTTATTATTTTTACAATAATTTGTTATTAATTATTTTCCCTCTTCCTGAGATTTTGAATGGTAAAATAATATTACTTAAATAATGTAAAGATGTAGAAAATATAGCATCAACAGCTCTTAAATATGATTTATCTTTCGTATTTGGCTAAAATATGGAAACAATTTGACGCGTAATTTTGATATTACCAACAAATCATATAAATTTTAAAACCGTTAACTAATATTCTATTGTCTAAAATTTAAATAAATTTTGTATAAATTTTTGTATATAAATAAATAATATGAAAGAACATACAATATATAAAAGTTAATGTACTTAATATTTTTATGTTAAAAACGAAATTTAAATATCTGCTTATGTATGATGTTAGTAAAATATTATACTGAGATAAATTCTACTTTTTAAAATGAGGATTTGTAATAAATTTACAGCTAACAGTGAATTAAATCTTAAACTGCTTTCATCGCATTAAACGTATTCAAATATTGCATTATGCTTAAAATTAACAAGTCTTTTCATAGGTGCCTTGAATCTTTTAATGTGTTGGTATTCTGCTTCATAATAATGGGTTTGCTTCTAAGCCGTGATTTGAATGAAAAGATAGTTTAAGAAAGTTTTTAAAAGAGAAGAACAAAGAGATTTAACAAAGAATACGACTAGATACTGCTAATAATTTACTGTAGAAAATTTGATGTAGAAACTGTAGAAACTTTGAAGTTATGTTGATGTCATTTTTATGAAAGAGTCTGAAAAATGGACAACTTAAAAATTTATAAAAATAAATAAACTAGCCAATATGTGGTTAGTTATTTTTATCTGATGTATGTATATATATATAATTAAAACTTATATTGTTTATGATGAACAGAATAATGATGTTTAAATGAGTTTTAATAAATTTTAATCGATGTACTTCTAAATAGTCATTTTAATTACATATTTCTGATTTTATGCTTCTTAATAACATATTTATAATAAATTACAATTCTTTTTAATTTACTTAAAAAGCAATATAATTAAACGTAATTATAATCTTTGAATAAAAATATTACTAAAACAGAATTTATAATTTTTATAATTGTTGAAATTTTATTCTATGTATGAAAACGATTTTCATCCAAAGTTCTTTCTTTATTTTAAATATATAGTTCACACTGTTTCTCTAAAAAGTAAATCAGCTATGTTAAGTCAATAAGCTATGATGTGATGACAAATGTCATTCTTTTACAAATAAAATATGAATTTCATTGACTGTTAAATTTATCCCATTGGCGAAAAAGATTTTTGCTTACCAATAAAAATATTTCCAATTTCTTCCTTTATAATCGAATATCAGAGAAAGCCAGAAACATTGCTCTCTATTGAATTTCTTTGATGGTAACCAAAATATTTTTTGTATATTTTCATAGGATTTTATGTCAGACTGTCACCAATGAAATAGTATTCTGCTTCTGTAGCAAATCAATTTAAAAATATCAAATACCGTTAATTACACTAATTAATAAAATTACAAATACAGTACATGACAAATAACGTGATTAAGTTTCAGGATATTTGTAGCATAAATCCTAAAACATCATATTACAAGTTCTCTGAAATGTCATATGTATCATAAGTAACAGCAAATGTGTCTCCAAGCTTTTAGTTAGACTGAGAATAAACATTAGCAAGTACAGCTTCTGCATGATGCTGATATTCATCAATTGTATTAATGGTCCTATGGTGACAAGTTCGTCAATCAATAGAAATTAACCAGAAGAAAATTGGGTTTATTTTTAACAAAATCAAATTTTCTAGTTCACACTACAAAATTTTGTTTTGCAATAAAATAACTTTTGTTCTCAGATCTGAATGGTCTTTATGAAGCAATTAACTATACATTATATGAATTTGGCTCATTTCAAAGCATTTCACAAATACATTGCTAATCAATCACATAAACTGATTATTAAAAAATATTTTTAGCTTTTTTGAAAACTAGGCTTATTGAATGATAAATACATCACACCTTTTAAGTAATTACTTTATCAAATTGGATATATGAGAAAGTTAATACATTATGAAAAGTTAGATTGCTTTACAACTGAATTAGAACTGTTTCTGGTTGAACGCAATAGTTTTAAATTAAAAAATACGAAATATTGATATATTTTTTCTTTTCATCAATATGTATACTTTTATAATACTTTCCAAACTAGATAAAATAGGAATTCTAAGCTTTAAATTTTATATGCCACATTTGTGATGGATAAAAATTTGCATGACAATAAAACATATACTTCTTACTCTAAAATTATTAGCATAACTGCAAAATTTACTATTTTCCCCAATCTATAATTAATATTTATGTAATAAAACAAATATAATTGAGAATATGAAACACATAAAATAATTTGAAATTTCTAAAGAAAGAAAATATATAATTAATATTTGTTTTCTTTAGAATTTTAAAGTTATTTTATGTTTCATATTCTTAATTACTTTTTTTTTACAATAAATAGGCGAGTAAAATGTTGAAAGTGATCAATTGTTTTTAAAATCCAAGGAAAAATAAAAATGTATTTTTTTCATTATACATACTGCATTAGTTTTGATGAATTTGTTTTAAGAATTAATTAAAAATTTTCAGTTTTAAATTTATCTTTTGTTATAATATCTATTAAAATGTTTTACAAAATTTAGTGAATGAGCTATTTAGTGAGTTTATCATTCAGTATTTTTACTCCAACATTTTTCATACTACAGTAAGATCATCATTAAGTATTTTTGATGTCTTTCTCATAAAAATTGCTACTTCACTGATATCTTAAGGACTATTCACACAAACAATATCGTAAGAATAATACTTAAACTAACAAAAACAACTAAAAAATAAATATAAAGAGCAGTCAGACTTTTAAAAGTACTATTTTTAAATTTAAGTATCAAAGTAAACGTCATATGAAATTTTAATGTATTTCTTTAAGACTCTTCTTTTAAAATAAAAAATATCAATGAACATTACAAATACAATATTTAAATATTTTGTATACGAGGTGATTAATCAAAAAAATTAAACTTGAAATATATATATATATATATATATATATATAATATATATATATATATATATATATATATATATAAAACTTAAAATATTAGATGCCTATTATAAAATAAATTATTTTTTCTATGTTTCCTATCCTGGTATTAATATTATTGTATATAGGATGACCTAAATTAACAAAATTTCTTAAAACTTTACCAACAGATGGAACTGTTCTGCAGAATATTCTGCAATACTGTGTAGTTTGTGTGTAGTATTGTTATTTATTTTTATCTAATTATAAAAAAATCTTTTATTTAATCGCATAAAAAACATTCCAATTATTGGTATCAGAGAGCATTTTTTAATAATTTACACATTTACGACGGAGGCTTTAGTCACATTTCACAGTTTTTTATGGAAAGACAAAAACTCAATAACACTTAAACATTAAAATAAATAATCATAGTGGAATTTGATGAAGAAATGTGATAAGTTATTCGAAAGAATAAATATTTCAAACTTCTGGCGTCAGAGAGCAATAACACACATTCACCATTGGTTCTATATTCTAATTTCATTGCTTTTTATCCACAAACTAAACTAATTAACTCATATTTATTGTATATAACTTTATTAAAACATTTAAAAAATTAAACTTTCAGTATATTTTGCAGAGGTGTTTTTTTTTCAATGGATTCAATAAATTGTTAAATTGATTGACCAAAATTGTAAATTTTCTTAGATTAACTATTACTTAACAATAATATTAAGTAATAGTTAATCTAAGAAAATTTTTATCTTTGAAAAGAGTGTCAAAAGTTTTTGATTAATATTAACTAAATCTGGCAAAATATTGTTTAATTTAGTATTCTCTCTGAGGGAAAAAAATTCTTTTTTTCAGAATAAACAGAGAATGTTGAACTTCACGTGGAAGAAGACAAAACTTTCTGTGTGCAGGAAGAATCTGATATCCTCTATTCAACTTGAAGACCATATCGAAGGACCATATCGAAGGACCATATCGAATAAGTCCCTTGACTCTCAATTTTTCCAAGACTCAACACCAGTTCTGCATTTAGTTTTTGGTTGTTTTTAAAGATAATTCAAAAAGGCAACATAATATCCTTTGGCAGATACTCTCATTTCGATATTTCGATAAATGCTCACAATTGACTAATTTGCAAACCAAAAAATCCTCGATCTTTTAGAAGGACCATATCGAATAAGTGTCTTGACTATAAGTACAAGATTTAAATTATCTGATGTTGTTTATCCATTTTTCCGAGAATCAACACCAGTCCTGCATTTAGTTTTTGGTTGTTTTTAAAGATATTTCAAAATGGCAACATAACATCCTTTCGCAGACACTCTCATTTCGATTGTTCGATAAATACTCACAATTGACTAATTTGCAAACCAAAAAATCCTCGATCTTTTCGAAGGACCATATGGAATAAGTGTCTTGACTATAAGTACAAGATTTAAATTATCTGATGTTGTTTCTCCATTTTTCCGAGAATCAACACCAGTCCTGCATTTAGTTTTTGGTTGTTTTTAAAGATAATTCAAAATGGCAACATAACATCCTTTGGCAGACACTCTCATTTCGATTGTTCGATAAATGCTCACTATTGACTAATTTGCAAACCAAAAAATCCTCCATCTTTTCGAAGGACCATATGGAATAAGTGTCTTGACTATAGGTACAAGATTTAAATTATCTGATGTTGTTTCTCCATTTTTCCGAGAATCAACACCAGTCCTGCATTTAGTTTTTGGTTGTTTTTAAAGATAATTCAAAATGGCAACATAACATCCTTTGGCAGACACTCTCATTTCGATTGTTCGATAAATACTCACAATTGACTAATTTGCAAACCAAAAAATCCTCGATATTTTCGAAGGACCATATCGAATAAGTGTCTTGACTATAAGTACAAGATTTAAATTATCTGATGATGTTTCTCCATTTTTCCGAGAATCAACACCAGTCTTGCATTTAGTTTTTGGTTGTTTATAAAGATAATTCAAAATGGCAACATAATATCCTTTGGCAGATACTCTCATTTCGATATTTCGATAAATGCTCACAATTGACTAATTTGCAAACCAAAAAATCCTCGATCTTTTCGAAGGACCATATCGAATAAGTGTCTTGACTATAAGTACAAGATTTAAATTATCTGATGTTGTTTCTCCATTTTTCCGAGAATCAACACCAGTCCTGCATTTAGTTTTTGGTTGTTTTTAAAGATAATTCAAAATGGCAACATAATATCCTTTGGCAGACACTCTCATTTCGATATTTCGATAAATGCTCACAATTGACTAATTTGCAAGCCAGAAAATTCTCGATCTTACAAGTACCATTTTAGTCCAAACATTTATGGTTTTTATTTAGAACTTTTCAAGAAATTAATCGATTGAAGTTCAAAAATATTGTCTAGGTAATGATACAAATCATTATTACAGAACTAACACATTTGTTCGTAATCTGCAAACACGTTATTGCCTTTCACTAATATTTTTTATGGAAAATAAAACTTTCTTAAAAATTAGATTTTGTGTTAAGAGCCATGACAAAAGATATTTCATAATCAGAATCGCAGCCACTTTCTTCTTAATTTACAGGTCCTATTCCATGTGAATTTTGATTTGTGATATTTTAAATATTTAAATAATTATATTTAAAAAATAATTGAATATTTAATTAATTAAATATTTAATTTATAAATATATCCAAAGACTTTACTGATCCTAAACATAGTATTTTAATGTTCGCTATATTTCCCAGAATTGGAGATTAAAAATGCAGTTAAAAATGATGGCCACCATAATGGTAACAAAATTTTTATACTATCATATATATAAATGTTTGTGTTTAAATTAAAAATTAAAAGTGTTTAATGTAAAAATTAAAAGAATACATTTTAGTGGAGAAAATTTTATTTGCTTTTATTCCCTTAAATATAAATTCTCTTCCTTCGATATTCCATATGCAAAATTTCATAATTTTCTGATTAATAGTTTCACTTGAAGACAATTGTAAAATATTGCCATTTATAGTAAGAGTACAAATATCATAATATATTATTTTAATATATAAATGGTGGTATCGGTTTCATCGAACTTTTCCGATTCTGAAGAATTATACTTAAGAAGTAACACTGTTACTAAAAGTTGTAACTGAGTGTTGTCATCCGGAAAACAGAAGAAAATAATCAGAACCTGCTACTGATATTTTTTGAGTTTGATTCTATGATTTCGACCCATCCCTTGGAATGTAGCTTCCCTCTAACTAGGCATGAAAAAATGTTTAAAGTTCTGTTTAATTCCAACCCTTGGAATTGAAGGTATGCTGTCGAGCAAATTACGAATAAAATTAATTTGGAGTATAAAATAAATAAATGTAAGAATTATAAATAACATTTATAATAAATATTATTTTATTTCTGGGATTCAAACTGATAGTTTAATCTGATTTCTTGATAATGTCTGTATCAAAATGGAAAACAGAACACAAGAAATCTATTTTAAAATCAAAGCTCTGATATTTTCAACATAAGATAGTAAGACATTATTGCCAAACCAAAAACCTCGCTCATCTACAAAGATGCTGTAAAGATTTCGAAATGCATGAAGACGTACAAATCTATTACATTGTTAGTTAATAAATGTGTACATGTGTGCAAAACGTTATGAACTCTGTGTTATCTTTAAATACCACTTACTGTACTGTTATTAATAAGTGCTTTTGTTATAACCCATGCTCTTGTCCATAACGTGTAAAAATTATGAAGAACTGTACAAGTATTAAGCAGTTCATAATCCTGTTGAAAAAACTGGCTATTATAAAATTTAGAACATCACCTGAATTTTAAATTCCTAATTTAATCATCAGTAATGAGCTGTAAATCATTGGATTCTAGAAAGTCATTGTTTTTGAAAACGATCAATATTTTGTACAGTATTGAGAAAGTTTACCTAAATTTTACTGTTTGATTATAAAACTAATTATTGAAATTTAAGAAAGTTGATCAGCTTAAGATTTTTTTTTAAATTAATAAAGAGAAATATGTCGTAGTGTAAAACGACATAGCCAAACCCTGAGAAAATGGGTATGTATATTTTTATTATACTTTAAATTTAAGAGTTTCCGCTTTTCCTTTCAAACTAAGCTGTAATAGTATAAAGGAAAGGATGCAATAAAAATTGGCACAAGGAGCCAAGTGCAATAAAAGAATAAATTCTTCCTTTCGGAAGGTATGAATGATCGTGAGAAAATGGCAAGGGAAGTTTGTGTTTTATGATATGTTTTGTTTGTAAATCTGACCAGTTGGGATTAAGGGGGAGAGATTTCTGACCTATCCCATAGGAGTGTAGGACGTTATATGGAACTTTGGAAAACCAATGGTGTAAAGAGGAGGAGCTAAGACGAGAATTTAAAAACTGCATCTAAGAATGGAAGACAGGCAGACACTGAGACAGAAAAAGTCCTCACACACAGGATTCCCTGAGATACACAAGGCAGAGAAGCCCCTGAGATGCCCGACAAAGAAAAGGAGTAAACGGAGTATGATTGCACTGGCCTGGAGAAGTCCTTCCTCGACTGTCCTGAATGGGAATGCAGATGTCCGACTAATAGATGAAGAAGAGGTGACAAAGTCTGAAAAGAGGTATACTGAATAGCAAGTCAAGTAAGATGCGGAGATATCAGCGAATGGAAATGCAAAGCGGGGATGCTGAGTAGAGGACGGGAAGTGGATGAAAAAGGAGAATCATCGACACCGCAGAGCGGCGAAGTCTCAGACACCACAATACTACTTCTAATAGGGGTGAGTCTGATCTCTCGTTCCATTTCCCTCTGGTCATTATGGTTATTGTGTAAATATCATAAAAATAATGATAATGTTAGAATCTTCTCAAATATTTAATCAAGAATGTTTTAATTATAAATGTAAATACCTTTGTAATAAATTTTCTAAAATAAATTATTAAGTTTTATTGTATTTTGTTTTGAATTGATCTCTGTCATTCAATTATTTAAATAACGAATCTGGGTTTTCCTCGGAGTTTTCTAAAATTACCGAGGTCACCACAGCATATTTCATCCTTTCCTTTATACTATTACAGCTTAGTTTGAAAGGAAAAGCAGAAACTCTTAAATTTAAAGTGCAATAAAAATATACATACCCATTTTCTCAGGGTTTGGCTATGTCGTTTTACACTACGACAAAATATTTTATTTATAGGAATGAGTGAAAATATAACTTAATCTCAAAAAATAAAAGTTAAAAAAAGAGAGGAAATAAAAACAGAATGAATAGGAAAACAAAAAAAAAACAGAATTGCACTCTAAAGGACAAGATAATAAAGGCTGAAAAAAATAAAAGAAAACATTCAAATAAAATCACAAAACTTCTCACAGCAAATAACAGTTATTTTGAAAACAAATTTCTCATTCTTGAAAATTTAGTTAAACAAACAATTTAGAGAAGTGTGTTTAAGTTGAATTGCAGTGATTCAGTGTTCTTCTTTTTTATATTAAAACATCTTTCATGAATAATCAAAAATATATCATATCAACTTAGTTTAGAGAAAGTTTATCAAATATCTTTATTATAAAACTTAACGATATCTTGACTTGATCAGTAAAATGGAAATGAAAAATCACGGCAGTTACATTGAAAGAATTCGAAAGTACGTAGGAACAATTTTTAAAATCAATTTTGAATTAAAATAAAATAAAAATCTCCAAATGTTCATCTTGATTTAAAGGAAAACAAATCGATAACCCATTTGAATGGTTTGATATTTAATCATTGCCAAAAATTAGATTAGGTAATAAAGCTACACACACACAAAACATACATAAAATTGAAAACTAAAGAAAAATGGTTTGATAAAATGAAATGAAAACGATGCTTTTATAACAGAAATGCTATCAAAACTTAATTAAATACCTCAAAATAAAAAACTAAAGAATGGAAATAAGAATGAAATGTCCCAGAAGTAAATCGTTAAATATAAAAAAAATAATAAAATCAAAATTTATTGTTTCACTTTTGTTTCGGAATTTTATTTCCTGCACTATTGGTGCAAAAGTTTAATAGCCTACTAATACTGTTGAGATTAAACTCTAAACAAGAGAAAACAATTATATAACCAAAAAGATTTTCAAAATAAAAATTTTAACTAAAACATTTTTAAACTATATCAATATATAAATTTAATGTATATTCTTTTTATCTCCATATAAAGCCAATGTTTTACTCAAACCATAGAAGTACAAAAATTAGGGTCTGATTTATTTTACTATTGACCAATTTTGTTGATTTCTTTTCTTTGAATATTGAGGAAAATATGAAATATCATGCTTTTTTTATTTATTACATAGAACAATAAGAAACTGAATATTTAATCTTAATCTAGGGTTTCATCACATAAACTTATGATTAAGAAAATGATACCTGATATAATTAAGAAAGAAGAACTTTGATTAAAATACTTATCACATTAGATGGACACGTTAAAAGAAATAAAAGTTTTTTAGGACACATGAGCTCTTCAACCTCCTTTCAAATCAATTTATTTTCATTTCACAAAGGAAAACACAGAATTATGAGAAAATTCATTGAATCTACAAACAAAATTAACAAAGCATGTGGCCCGGAATCACGTTATATAAAATCTTTGAGACATCATTCTGATAACTTATTTTAAAACTAAGTATTGATAAAAACAGGTAGGGTATTGTCCTGATTTGACGATGATCAGAAGTTTCACCAATGATGCGATAAGATAGAGCATGTTATTCTTGAAATACGGAATATAATTTTAGCGGTTGCTGATAACGGTGAATCTAATCTCATTATAGAATTAATTCATCATCATGACATAAAAAAATAGTATTGTCCTGATTTGACGAAAATCAGAAGTTTCACCAATGATGCGATATGATAAAGCATGTTATTCTTGAAATACTGAATATTATTTTAGCGGTTGCTGATAATGGTGAATCAAATCTCATTATAGACTTAATTCATCGTCATGGCATAAAAAAAATAAATATCATTTTAAATTTGATATTTATATTCTATATATTTTCTTTTTCAGGAACAATTGCTATAATTACGTAATTAAGAATAATAACCTCTCAATAAAGCCACAAAATAGCTATAGATAAAAATAATCCCAAGATTTATAACCCAAAGATCTCCTTGGTGACATCTGAGAATGTTCTTCTCCGTGGAATAATAAGACGAATAGAAACTATCTTCACAGGAAGACTTTCTGATATTTGATTTATGAGAGTCTTATATGCAATTGTATAGATAATAGTCTTTCTTTGCATTATCATTGATCACTCAATATACAAAAAGATTTCGGTGGCATTACTTCTCTTTCTTTATATTAATATAAATATTCAATGATGAGATACTGGAGAGCTATAACATATGCTTAATCTGCAGTATTTTATATAATAATTAGAATTTATATATCATATTTATTTTTTTACTTAGTACTATAAATGTAAACTTGTATCATCAGAAGATCAATTATATTGGTTGGATTTGATGATAACTTCTCTTACACTGATTGGATTTCCTATAATATATTTTTGTACTATATTTAGTGTTTTAAAATACATGGAATTTCATTTTTAAACACATATAATTCTCTTAATGTTGAATATTTTTCCTCAATATTTATTATTAAATACAATTTAGCCTCATATTTATAAAACTTTCATCTCAAAACCGAACCAATATGAATTGGTGACCTCATTTTAAAAGAGAAAGTTTTCAAACATTATCTCTTTAGAGAAACCAATATAACCCTCGGTTGTATTTTAAAAATTTAATTCTTATGATTTATTAAAGGGCCATCTTTGTGTATATCAAATAACTCTCTAAAATCGGTAAATGTCGGTATTAACTAGAAAAATATTTATCAAAAAATATCGGAAATATTTTGAATTTGGTCTTAAAATATTTTTGTTTATAAACTTGTGACCACAAAAATGAGTTTCTGGAAAGTAATTATCAAATGTTAAAATTAATTATTTAAAATGTATTTCTTTTGAAAGATAGACTTTGGAACTTTGAACACATAAATATTGGCGTCCAATGAAACAATAACTAAATTCTATTTTGCATAATTCTATAAAGGAGCTTTTAACACAAAGAGCCCTTCATTAGTTTTCTAGTGTTGTAATTTTCTTGACTTTTTGAAAAAGCTATACAGTATTGAGTTTTATTTAATTATAAATTTAAGATGATCTTTATATATAAATTTAAGATATCCTGCAAATTAATTTTTAGAAAACCTATAATTATACTAAAAGGAATGAAATATATATCCTCATAAATAAAGATCATAAATCCAAGTCTTTCTTGTTAACACTCTTTACTTTGATTTTTTCCTACTGAAACACAAAATAATAAATAACGAAATTAAGATATTTCAATAGGTTAGAAACATACACATCATATCTATGTGTACGATTGCTAATTTTACACTTCTCTAAGTGCTTAATGGAGTAATTTCAAATTTAAAAATAACATGTTAATTGGATAATTTGTATTCATTGAGGTAATAACAAAAGTCCATTTTCAATTTAATTTAATTTTCAAAATGTCTTAAATTTTCTCTTGGTAATGAATGAATGAAGCTTTCAACTTCATTGCATTTCTGTGTATTTAAGTGAACAAGATACTTTAAAAACATGGAATCTTTTAAGCAAAATGTATATTTATTAAATAAAAAATTTCATGAGACAACTATTTCGTCTTTTGGACATTTGAATTTTTTAATGGGGTTTGTGTGGTCTGAAGAAAAACACTGTCTGATCTTAAATTTTTATCCAAGATTCTTAATGTTTCTTAAGACCCACTACATATTAACTTACAGGACATTTTTACTATACGCATATATATATACTTATATCACATCTCAAAATATTAAGTTAAAACTCCTTAGCTTGATTTCTAACAGACGTATTTTGACCAAGTATTTGTGACACTTCATGAAACAAATCGCATTCATCCAAAACAATTTATCTCAGGCAAGAGCTCATAAGGATTTAATTTTGAAACTTTTCTGTCAGTGAACAGCACCATAAGAGGAAATTCTTCACATTCTGTCATTTATTAAAAAACGAAAATTTAATGTAACCAGGCAGAGTTGTTTTGGAATGTGCTCATTTTCTAAATGAAAACTGTTTATTTCAATTTAAGTTTCATGAAAAAATGAGCTTATTTATTTCCAAATTTATAAATTAATGTTTACTAAGATATTATTGCCTGTAAATATTTTATTAATAAAAATTTAAAATACTTCATATTTTGCATTCTTTCATTTAAATCAGTAAAACAAATTTTCAAGTTTTCTATATTTTTGAAATTTACAATTAATTCATAGAATAAAATGAATGTGCTACTTTATCAATTTGCATTCTTTATGCTACTTAAATAATATCGTATCTTTTTTACTTTCTTAAATTGAAAGAAAAACTAAGTTGTAAAAAGCATTCTAAGCATTTTATAGGAAATTAAAAAATATAGAGAGAAAATACTCCAAATATTTTGCAAAATTATTAAACTAAAATGCTCAAAAGACTGCAGGTTATAGCATGTTCAGGCATGTCCAAACTTATATAGTAAACTATCCTTCAAATACTTGTGGACTCAATTGTCTATTACAGTGATAGCTTAAATTGAGGATTAGGGCTTTGTTTAAAATGTGGATTATGACAGTTGACCCCAGTGAACCCTACGTTTTCAACTCAGACGAGATTTATTTGTTTAATAAAACTGATGGGTTATTTATAAAAAAAATAATGCAAAATATTATACCTTAAAATTATTTACAGTAGTTAAACATGAAATATTTTACAAAAATATGCGATCGAATACTAGTTAATTATGAAAATAAAAGAATAATGATTTTGGAGTTGATGATGAACTGAATAAGGTTAACATTAGGGTGAGTGTTTTATTGTTCCGCAAAGCACTTGATTATACATAACTAATATTTAAAATGTATGAATTATATTTATAGAGTTTTTATATTTAAAGAAGTATAACTTTATTAAATGATAATAAAAGAAGGTTTATTCTTATATATGTTGGAGAAGATTTCCAACTCCAACAAATTAGATTTTCATGGTTAATCAAAAATTCAACTGTTTTATTTAATATGGCTTTTGATGTTTGAATGATCATAATTATCTTCCAAATAATCTTCCTATTTTTATTGAATAGTTAAATGCCAGAATAATATTAAGGTTCATGTAGCCATGCAGTGAAGTTGATTATTTTCTATAATTTAATAAATATTTATATGCAGTCTATAATTTAATAAAGAAATTTAAATTTTTATTTATTAAAATGCTTTTTAATCAAGGCACACTATCACAAATGTATACACTGGAATACTTTTAACTATGCAATATCAGTACTAAAATTTCTTAAAGTTTTCTCGTTCCCAAACAAACCCCACAAAATAAAATACAAATGAAATTTATCTAAAATTTAATGTTTGATATTTTTTCACAAAAAATAAATTTTATGTTTCAAATGGGAATATAATTCATGTTTTTTGGATATTTTTTTATTACAATAGCTGACAAAATGACTTTAATACCAATAAATATTTTAAGGATAGCTTCAGATATAGCACCCATTTGTTAGAATTATTTTCAATAAATGTTATTTTACATTACATTTACTTGATTCTATGGATACATTATCTCCAAGAATTTCATTTTTGCTATTAAATTTAGATGTAATGCAATAAAATTAACAAATACTATGTATTATTTTCAGCCTGGGAATTGAAAAAATAACACAATGTTATCTTCTTTTCTTTTGCGGGATTACAGAAAATTTTACTGGATACTCTTTTTCATAAATATAATAAAATGAATAGGAATACTATAACATAAAATATATCTCAAATTTTATCAAAAACATTTTCAAACTAATACAAATTGTTAGATTTTTAAAGCATATTTTTATCGCTATAAAATATACTAAAATTATGAAATTTCTATTGGAAAAGTGACATATTAAAACAAGAATAAAAACAAGTTATCTATTAGCAATAAAATGTATCTTTATGAAAGCAATAAATTTTTATTATTTAACTTTTAAGAAACGTTAAACAATATATTAAAATCTCTAATGAATAGCAATTTAGTTAATATTCTTGTTTATCATGCATGTTCAATTAAGTGTACTATGTGTTATTTTTATAATCAAATTGCTATTAATGTTCTTAATTAGATTGTGAGGAAATTCATTTTAATTGTGGCGCATCAAAGATTAGAAGCAATTTAACACTTTTCAAATATTTGCATTTTCAAATATATTAAAATCTTTAATGAATAGCAATTTAGTTTATATTCTAGTTTATTATGCATGTTCAATTAAGTGTATTACGTGTTATTTTTATAATCAAGTTGTTCTATTAATATTCTTAATTAGATTGTGAGGAAATTCATTTTAATTGTGGCTCATCAAAGATTAGCAGCAATTTAACACCTTTCAAATATTTGCGTTTTTAAACATACTTTTCGAATTTATTGCGTGGAGAAATTTTTTGTCAGCAAAACCGTTGAGTATTTTTAAATTAATTTATCAAAATATATTTGCCTTCAAATATACTCTCAGTAATAGATTTTATGCTACTCATTCATCATTTCTTTGCCAATAAATCCTGAAGATATTATAGGTACGAAGGAAACATCTATTCTGTTTTCCTATTCTTTTTATTTTTTATGTTTATTTCTTATATTTTTATTAATTATTGAAATTATTAATAAAATTATCAGCAGTGTAATCATTCAGTGCAGTCTTACACAACTGTCTTTTCATTTAATTCTACAAGAACATTTTTTTGTAATTAAAAGAATTAAATTTAAAAACTTATAATCACTTAGAATATATTTTACACATAAAATTGCATAATATTCATGGAATTTTATGATTATGATCTGATTAATTATTACATAAAATTGTTATAACTTTATACATAAGCTATTCACAGATACTATTTCATGTAAAGCAATTTATAGTTACGAGAGAATTTAAGCCCATTTCTACATTCGAATGGATAAAAACAAAGTTAAAATTAAATTTATAAAATATTCTAAATTTATCAAAAATATAACAGGATATGGCATGCTAATTACTAAAGATCTTTGCATATAATTGTATTTAGTTTATTTACTTAAGAAATATTTAATTAATTATATAAGAAATAAATCTAGTAAGTAAATCTAATTGCAATGCACTCAATTTTAATAAAATTTAAACAAATAATTTTTATGAAAATATTAAAATGTTTACATATTTAATATTTTATGTTTAATTTTATAATTTAAGTATAAATTTAGTTAAAGCAACGAAACTAAAATTTGCTTTCCTCTCATTCCCGATACCTTATCGATATATATATATAAATTTATTTTCAGTTAGTTTTAAATTTGAAAGTTATAAATACTTGACTTCTTTGCCATAAATACTTATAACTAAGTATTGCATAAATACAAAATTATAATTGAAAGCAGTTCTATGTTTATATATATATATACATACATATAATATATATATATATAATATATATATATGTATGTATGTATATATATATATATATATACAATAAATTTGTTGTTTTATATATAACATCACATAATGCATATTCTTTAAAAAAACATGAAAACAAAGAAGTATACAGTGAAAAAAAGAAGTGTAGTATAGTAGAAGAAGTATATTTATTTTCAAAAAGAAGACTTTTAACATGTTTTTTAATATATTTTATAATCTGATTTTTTTGTTTACTTTTTTTATCTTTTAGTCATTGATGCTGAATACCAATAATATTTAAAATCAGCTTTACCTGCACATTTTTGCTTATATGCAAAAAATACAGAAACAGAGATAAATCACTTACTATGGCACTTGTATAACATTTTTTAAATATATAAAAAAGATAGATGGAAAAGATTAAACAAAATTCACAAAATGGTAGGTTCTTACTATTTTTGCCAGTAAAAGTAACACAAAACTTCCATATTTTATCTTAAGATATACGAGTAACTTACTTTTACTGCTTTTAGACAAATATTTTCATAAATAAAATGTACTTTAAACCACTTCCAAAATCAAAGTATTTGGTAATGATTTAATGTGCATTTTTGTTTTACGATTTAATGAACATTTTTGTTGGTATTTAACTTAAAAAGTAGCTAAATAACTATCTAATGTTTTCTTAGCTATTAAATGTTTAACAAACATTATGTTTTATTTGAATAACAAATGAGTTTTCCTCATAAAGGAGATTAAAACAATAAATGTCATCTTTTATGTTAGCTGTGTTCTGTATAGTTTTATGAGCTATTTTAAGTAAATATAAAGCTAGCTTTAAAAAACTCTTTTCTTACAAAAGCTAAATTATTTTTATAGAAATCAAATGCGCAATTTATATTTGAAATATTTTAAGTAAAATTGGACAATTTCACAATAAATCTGTTAAAACAAAAAGAACAAACAACCTTACTTACGAAACACAAGAAACTAATATGACAATCAAGGGGTGATGAATAAGTATTTAGCTTTTCAAAATATCCAATCAATGTTGCTGAATTTCATGCATTTCAATGAAGAAATTTAACAACATTTTCTCAAACTCAAATTGCATTTGAATGTTATTTCTTGAAAGAAACTTTTGGGATGTTCGTTGTTAGAAGAAGTGTTTACATCGTTATTTTTCTAACTTTGTGACAGAAATTGAATTGCAGCCTAACTAGAATGCGATTGATAACATCGTGGTATTTTACTCGTATAGATTAATATCTCATGACAGTTTATAGAATAGCAAATCGGTAGATTAAGAATTATCGTATATAATATTGTGAATGACTTAAGAGGCAACTATCATTAATATCTGGGAAAACAGACATTACCAGCGTCATTTCAATGGACTAAGAGTCAATTTCGCGAGTCTAAAGTTATTAAATTATTGTCTGCAGAAAGATAAATATTTGCATACAAAACTTATCAACTCTTGCATCATCATGTGTATTTTAGCTCGGTGATCATTTTTTATATACTTTGATGTTGTTTCACAGACATGATCTATTTCAATATTCTAATTAACGATGGACTTGGATGTAAATCTCATTTTATCTACAATATCATAGTCGTCTATCTAGGGTTAGATGCCTTTTAGTAAACGCAAATTTGGATATATTCGTTGGGCTTTTTAATTCAACTTTGACAATTTGGATGAGATAAATATATTTCTAATGTATTAAACCTTGTAATTTTACATTTCATTTCAAACCTTATGGAACACTACATATCATCAGGAGAATAATACGCGACTGCATGGGGCCGGAATCATAAAGACTTTTAAAACTTTCGGATACTCAACTAATCATCGCGTTTTCTTGATTTCTTCCCAACAGAAAATGTCTGATTAATGGTTACCGATCAATTGGTTTGTCACTACACTCTGGTCAAGGTGGTCGAAGAACGGTGATATTATGTTGAATCTAAATAAGCAGATGTGCTTCTGTATATTGTTAACATTCTCAGCTTGACTTAATTCCTGGATTTAATGTTATTATTGATGCTGATGTTTGATGTTATTCCTGGATTTAATGTTATTATTGATGATGATGTTTAATGTTATTATTGATTCTAATGTTGCTTAATGTTATTATTGATGCTGATGATGGCTTAAAAGGGATAGTTTATATTTTGAAAAAAGTATATGTGGGTTGAAAGCTTATTTATGAAGATTTATAATACTTATTTCTCAGAAACTAAGCTTCCAACTTACTTAAAACGTAATGAATTGTTGTTTTCAGGGTCATATATTTATGCAATAAATATCATTTCATTATTTGTATTTCTTGCCAGAAAAATTAATAACACTAAACTCTAGTGCGCTATATGTACAGATAATTCATACATGTTTGTTTTTTTAATTTTCTTTCCCTAAAGTTCCAATAGTAAATTTTTCTTTAGAAATGAGATTTATCTCATTTATCATTTTTAATCAACATTACATTTATATAATGCCTTCGTTTTTAAATGGTTTTCTATATGATAATATGAATTTTAATTTTAATCATCTTTGCTTATTATATAATTATTAAAACTTGTTATAGTGTACTTTTAAGGAATAAAATTTAGAAAAAAAAAACAACATAAGATATTTTAGATATATCATTGCATCTAAACCAGAGCATTGAGGAAAATTTAATTTTTTCATGCTCATTGACTCAAAGAAAAATAGAAGTAAAATAGAAAAATAAAAAGGAAATCATGAAAATGAAATTAAGCAAAAGCAGTTAAAATAGATAGTTTACATTTTGTAAAAGTATACATAGGTTGAAAGCTTATTTTTGACGATTTATACCAAATTATCCATGATCTCCACACAGAACAAATGTTTTATAGAATATTGTATAAAATAGGCAATGTATAAAAATTAAGGCAGAAATGTGGGTTATGATTGTTAAAATGGGCTTTTGTTTATTGTTTAGTGATTTTATTTAATAAAATCCCATGTAAAAATAGAAAAAATTATTTTAATAAAACCAATGTAACAACACAGTTCAAATATTAACATATTTAAATTAATTTTTCAAGCAAAAAATATGAAAATATAATTTTAACAAAGAGACATTCTTTTGACATAGATTATATGAGAAATTAAAAGGAGTTCAATGTAAAATGAGAAATATGCTTTTTATATTAATTACAATTTTTTCAAACTATAAATCTTATAAACTTAACTTAAAAATTTGAAATTGTAAGACTATTAATTATTGAATTTTAAGATTAAATTTTAAAAATTTGAAATTTTAAAATATTTTTAAAAAAACTTCAATAAAATATATCATTTAATAATCACTAAATATTTTGAACTAATATTTCGAAATTTAAAGCAATAAATTGAAGTAGACATTTTAGATATGTTTATATTATTTAAAACTTAAAATATTAATGCATAACACTCATTTTTAACAGTAGGGAATACAGTAAGAAGACTTAACTTAATTAAGTTAACTATTTGTCTTTAATGTAAAATAATATTTTTATAACTTTTAAGATTGTGTTTAAATAAGTAATGTGTCAAAGAGTTTTTCCCTAGTTTTAAAAAAATTATTAACTTTTAAAAAGACTGCTAAACTGTAATTAACTTTTGTTGTATGTTAAGTATTTATAAGGAAAGTATATATATATATATATATATATATATATATATATATATATATATATATATATATATATATATATATATATATATATATATATATATATATATATATATATATATATATATATATATATATATATATACATATATATATATATATATATATATATATATATATATATATATATATATTATATATATATTATATATATATATATATATATTATATATATATATATGTATTTCATTATTAAAATAATATATATATATAATGAAATTTGCAAATCATACAGCTTTTATTTTTTAAATGTATGTTACTGCTACATATATATACATATATATATATATATATATATATATATATATATATATATATATATATATATATATGTATGTAAGCAACATACATTTAAAAATAAATATATATATATATATATATATATATATATATATATATATATATATATATATATATATATATATATATATATATATGTAGCAGTAACATACATTTAAAAAATAAAAGCTGTATGATTTGCAAATTTCATTATATATATATATTATTTTAATTAATGAAATATGAAATTCAATTGGAATAAGAAAAGCCAAATAAATAATGTCAATATATATATATATATATTGACATCATTTATTTGACTTTTCTTATTCCAGCTGAATTTCAAATTTCATTAATTATAATATTATAAATTTCGTATAGTATTTTTATTGAAAAATATCATTTCTTTAAGAGAGGAAATAATTGTAGAAGTTTTAGCTAAAACAATTAAACGTTTTAATAAATATTTCAAAACTATAAAGTATGAAAAAAGACGTTTTCTATAAATACAACTTATTAATTATGATGAAGATGTATTTTATGTAATCAAAATGTGTGCTTTAAATAACTGAAAGATCAAGAAACGAGAAGAACATTTAAAATTATATGTAACTTTTATAATTATATATACTTTTATTAAGAAGTGAACCTTAATTAATATGATAATAATGGTTACATAAAGAATAAAATCTAAAAAGGTAAAAACAATTTGTTTGCTAATAAATTGTATTTAATAATTGTGAAATTAAATCAAATAATAAAATCTATTCATGAAATCATATTTATAAATATTGTATATGTAAATCAAGTAAAATTGAAAGCAAAAATATGAGATTAATATACAAATATCTGACAATCACATTTTCCGGGAATAGAATTAGAGTAGATTTATTGGCTTCGTTTCAATTCTGTAGTTTTTATCTTTTAGTTTTATAAGAGGGTAAGTAATTTAATTTCTAAAGATATCAAAACCAATTTTCACTATCTCATACAAATAATATAAAATGCTAATTATATAAAACAAATATAGCATGCAAAAATTATACAAATCTTTTTTAAAATATTAGATATATATATTTTATATAAGAATATAACTTTGCAATAGCGACTAACAAATTAAACTTTAAGGGAGACTTGTTTTTTTATTTTTTTACAATCTTTCATTTCTAAAAATAGTATTCCCATTCTCTAAAAAGCGTCTCCATCATTCATGATTTTAACTAAAAGCTTCAATTTTCCCCTTAATAAATTTTGAAAATTTACTTCTTTCTCTTTAATTTTTACACACAAGTTTTCTCTGCATAACAGAAATAGCCTGAAGAAATTCCAGAAAATAGCGTTTAGAAAGTAATCATGAAATTTCTTATAAGTAAAATATTTGATATTTACTTGGTTCTAGTATGAAAAGTTCAAATTACTAACTTTAATTGCGAAAATTTCAATTCTAAATCAAATTAATTTTGAACTATTTCACACTTCTTATATTAATCCAAATATTTCCCATCATAAAAATTTTCTTTTATTTACTTTTTTTTTATTTTTATTTATTTTTTTATTTTTTATGCTTATATTATTATGATTTTTATGTAAGCAAATTATTCTGGTTAGAATATTTTATTCAAATTTTTATTTTATTACTCATTTAAATTAAAAATTTCTTCATTCTATTTAGAAATTTTTCATAATATACAAATTAAAATTTTTCCTCTAGTATATATGAATCCATGCACATGCAAATCAGTTACGGACTTTTATTCAATAAATTAAAATAGGGAAAGGATAGAAAAAGCAGAAAAGCATTTGTGAATAAATAGCTTAAATATTTATTTTAAAGCATATTAAAAGTTTAAAAATGAAAAGTATTTTGTTTTAGGTGAATAAGATAATAACTTTAGTTTTGAAAAATTACTTTTCCTGAAAAAATAAGATAATTATGAAGCAGAAATTAAGAATACAGAAGAAATAAAATCAAAATAAATCTAATTTGACATCATCTGTAAAACTTTAGGGGATTAAAATGGACTTTATTAAATAAAATTTCACATAAGTAGAAATAACTGTTTCTGAAAAGTAAACATTCATGAATGATAAACTTAAAATTAAAAAAAGATAATTTTTATATGAGTAAAATTAATTCAGCATCAAAAACTTAAATTTCTTTAAATAAAGAATACATAAGAGGAAAAATTGATATGGCTCTAAAACATTGACTACAATCAATCTTTCTTTTAAGAAAAAGAATAATCAAATTTTTTTCAAAAATTAAATCAAATTATAAAATAAAAATTAAAGTTAATGGCATATGAATTTTAGCACTTTCAATGATATACAACAAATTGTCAAAATAATTTTGTTGAAACACCCCCGAAATTCGGGTAATATTTATTTATTGAATGTTACAAAGTTATAAATAGAGTAGCATAGGAGAATAAAGTAAAAATTCCAGCATTGACGTAAATATGAAAATCCTAAAAATCCAACTTTATAAGAGGGAACGACTTATTAAAAGTAGACAAAATGTGAAAACTACTTTTAAAGCAACATTTGTTTCTTAATATTGTACAATTATCAACTTATCAGATCTTCAACATTATATAATAATATAACAGATCACTTAAATATAAGCGATTCAAGGGAAAATGCAGTAAATCATTAATTGGTGGTTAAAGTAAATAGTTTCTCAAATTCATTAAAGAGTCAATTGCAAATTCATGATTAATCCTTTAAGCACCTATCTAAAGCAGATTAAACATTTCCCTTCCCAATATTTACAATTTATTGCACGTTACAACAATTCCATTTCAAACTAGATCTTAACTTTTCTTACAACGGTAATGAGGTCACACTTGAATAGGTACTTTCTTCTCCATAGCCATACCAATTTTCCATATCACATATTTCTTCATATTGTAGTTGTTGTTGTTTCTTCTCCCAGTAATTATCAATGCTAAATTAAATCCATGAGTTCATTCATCCTGAAGAAATCCAGAACTAATAAGGAGTCATGAAATAGGTCTTGTCTGTAAATCCCATGCAAGAAAAAATGTGACCAGGGTAGGCATGTGCAGAAGAGCACCTAGGGCAGTTTTCTAAGGGCTTAACACCTCCAATAAAAGTCACTAATGACCAGTGTGAACTGATGAAACGGGTAAGAGCAGTTTGATCTCATCTACTGTTGCCTCGAACCAAAGAGCTTCCAGAGCACACCTCCTCTGATACCATGAGTGTACTGGCAGAACCATCTAAAGGGTCTTATTCTTTGCCTTATATTTAGAAAACAGCCCCATATAAGTAAAAAAAGAGGAAGTCGTTGTGACCTCCAGTTCAAGCCAAACTGTCTGAAGTTTTATTTCCGTAAACGATGACATGAGACGGAATCCACTGGAAGTGGATCCGATAAGAAAAAGAAAGTTGTTTTTGTTTTCTCAGGATGTCTGCGCTTGTACCATCCCTCACGTTATGCCAATCAACCAAGTTCTAGATAGCACACTTCTACTATCCGAAAAGATCCCAATATAATTTTGCTGCGATAGTAACATGATGCGGATCAAACTCTCTAGCTCACTTCGAAATACCGAGCAGAAATCTTAATTCCTTCTCTGGATTTTGATTTCTTGATCCCGAAATATAATAAAAACTTCACTGCCATAACTAATATCATTAAGTCTACTGCCATCTGTGTACACAAGAACAGCGTCCCTCATGTCCTACTGACTGCTTCATCGTGGCAAAGGGGTGTCTCTGGATGGACAAGGTGAAGTACATCAGAAATTTATTCTCCTGTAGAGATATCCAAGGCGTTAAAGCCACCCCATATTTTCAGCTTGTCTGTAGAGTCCGGACACAAGTCCGTCTTTCACAACCGGTGCTCCAGGTCTCTGACCATAAAAGCTCACTTATATTCCACCCATGAATATCTCTTTATTTTATAATGAAGTAATATTTGCAACTAATTTTAGTTCCCGATATCTTGTAAAAGAAACAAATTGTGTAAAAGAAGCACACAATGAAATCCCTTCCAATTAGAAACTTAGTATATTATATTTCATTGTTCGTTTAGATGCTAATGCTGATTATCAGTGGTATCTAAATTTTTCAAAAAATAGTGCTTTACTTCTGTCTCTCTCTCTCCCTCTCTCTCTCTCTCTCTCTCTCTCTCTCTCTCTCTCTCTCTCTCTCTCTCTCTGTGTGTGTGTGTGTGTGTGTGTAAGAATAAATTATAATCTAAGTAAATTGATAGGTATTGCTATTCATACTACTTATCACTTATTACAATTGTTATCAAAAATCACATGAATTCCTAAAAAGATATTTTCTGTTAAAAATTTTTAAAAATATTTTTATATTTTTATGACTAATTTCATAATTATTATTCATTTAATCATCTGATAACTCAATTATAGCATGAAAAAATATTTTAAGCATGCATATCACTGTTACTCTACAACGCATTTCCTGTAAACTAATATCTATTTTTATAATGCTTCACTTAATTGTTTGTGGCTGGTTGGTTGGTGTCGTATCCATTTGAAGTCAATTCAATTTACTCCAGGAGACAAATCAGGCTTTGGCAATGTCTACAATTTTTTCATTATAGATATTTCCCTGAAAGGGAAATTCATCAAAAGCATGTTAACTTCTTATGATATTCAGGCTTAATTCATTATATGACCAAATAACAAAGTGTCTAATGTTTAACAAAATATTGGTGCTTTTTATGTTTAAATGAACTGAAAAAAGACTTGTGTTGACAAAGATGCTAATTGTAAGATTATACTAATGATATGACAATTTATGTGCATCAATAAATAAATTTGTTAACTTGCTTTTCAACATTTATACCAATCTCATTTTTAAAACTTATTTTTATAATCAATTTCTAAAAAATTTTAATTAATAAACATTTAAATAAATCTCTAAAAATACAAAAAAAAGAAAAATGTTTTCATTTATTTACGATTTAAAAATATTGGATATATTCTATACAACAGAATAGAAATAATGTTATTTATGAAAACTTATATTCAGAAAATAAAAATATATAAATAAATATATAAATACACACATTTAAGGCAGATATATATATATATATATATATATATATATATATATATATATATATATATATATATATATATATATATATCTGCCTTAAATGTGTGTAAATACAGAAAGAGACAAATGCTGAATATATATATATATATATATATATATATATATATATATATATATATATATATATATATATATATATATATATATATATATATATATATATATATATATATATTGTCAGCATTTGTCTCTTTTTATAGATTATAGGATGATTAGTGTGAGGGCGAATAGCACTAGAATCTTTAAAGCCAGTAACAGTAAAATGTACTTGAGCACTAGGTTCTTCTGCACCTCTGTTCACATTCTGAAAAGTTCAAATACATTTAAATATGAGTAATAAAAATTCTACAAAATGTAGCAAAAGCATATTCCAATATTTCTAAGTGAAAGATTAATTTTAATAAATATTTCTGATGCACAGAGTCTATATGCTTATGAAAAAAGTTACAAGATATTAAATTAAATAGGAATAGAAAATTTTAGACTGTGTTAATTAATTTTAATTTGTGATAGTAAATATTTATTTATATTCACTGCTTACAATAAATAATTCACTGCTTACTTATTGTTGATCACAAATTTCTCAAAGTAAAAGGAGATAATATTCTCCCTCAGTAGCATGTGTATAAGTGTTGAAAAACATTTGCAATGCATATTGTTTACATAAATTAATTCCATAAAAATGGTTAATTGCTTGCTTGTAACTAGAATTATTCATTTTAATGGAAAAAATTGACTAATATTTTAGTAAATACATATTGAATTTAATTACTTTCATTTCCATAACTGTATTATTGCTATTAAACTAGATTTAAAAATAATAAATATTACAATATAGGCTATGAGTTTACTGAAAGTTGTAAGTACTTAATACTTAAATTTGCATAAGCTATAAAGAGAGTTTATTTTTATATTATTTAATAAAAGTTTAATGTGATATCAGTAGTCAGAATTTATGTGTGTGTGCGTGCGTGCGCGCGTGTGTGTGTGTGTGTTTGTGTTTAATTAATATTCTAAGTGAGTAAAATCAATAACCTTTATTGAACTTAATTGCAAATACTCACAAATATAAAGTCATCAGTTATTTCTATTAATATTGAACAAAGTTAGCATTTTTATTTTCTGAATATAAATTATAAAATTTTATTCATTCTTTTATGAGTAACTTTATTTAAATTTTATTAGCTTATAATTAAAGAGACATTTTCCAACAAATAAAAAAAAATTATTATACTTCATAAAATTAATACCCACACAGAAACTATATTCCTTAAATACTTTGTGACAAGCACACACTTACTAGTATGTGAACGTTATCACGAAATAAAATATAGCTGCATAATACCTAAAGGGAAAACTTTGTAACTCAGATAATTTTGTAAGCCTTCTATCGCATGTAATCGTAACGAGTCTAGACGCGACTGTCGTGTGAAATTACGTTTCTTAATATATTTATGATCAAAACCATTTTTCAGTGAAACTACTTATAAAATTTCTAAATGTTGCCATTGTTTAAATTGTATTTTGTTCCATATTGCAAGTAAGACTAATGTTTTACCTAGAAAAATTAATTTGGCGATTTCTTTAATAAAAATATCACAATATCAGACATTTTTATTACTTTCATTTGCTATTTATATATTTATCACAGAAATAAAGCTTAATTATTAGTTGTTTTCAAAATGCGTTTTTTTACTTTTATATAATATATTTCTAAAAACATGATTATTGTGTCTATTATTAAATCATATATTTGTCGAAATTATGTCTAGACAACGAAAATATTTTTAAAATCCAAATTTTTTCAGTAATAAAATTTTTTAAGATAATTTTTTTGTTCTATGAAGAAAACTCCTTTCTGACATTCTAATTTCTTTCTACATTATTTACATAGAGTTATAGTAATATACTTTCTTATATTTATTTTTCAGGAGAAGTTAATAAAAGCATGCAATTACTTTTACCATCAAAAAATATTTTGATGAACAATTTATCAATTATTTAGTCTCTTAAGTTTACGTTGTATAGTTTTCAAAAGATATTTTTATTCAATTTATTTATTATTTACGATAGAAAATTGTATTATGCTTTCAATTATTTTTTCAGTCCATTGCCTAAAGTTTAATTATTTAGATTATTGAGTCAAGAAAACTTTCGTATAAAAAGTAAAATTGTAATTTTCTAATTACTCGTAGAAGCCTAAGGGACAATCTTGAAAGAAATTTATTTATGCAGATATTTTAAATTTATTTATGCGGATATTTTAAAAAAGTTTAATTATGTTTACTTAAATATTAAATTTTCTTTCTCGCTTTTTAATATCCTATTTTCAGATATTTATTAGTAGAAAAGGAATACCTGCTCTACAATCGATTCCAAATATTAATCTCGAAAGAATATATTGACAGTTTTTAGGGTGAAAACAGGAAATTTAAGTTATTTTTACAGCTGAATATATATATAAATAAATAGAAATATAACTTCTCGTATATATGCTTTATTTTATTACAACGTGATTTTCGTTAAGTCATTTTTATTAAGAAACATTTTCCAATAACTTTTCGATTTATTTAAGTATAACATTTATGCTTATAAGTTTGGTAAAACTTAAATGTGAATATTTAAAATTCCGTAAGATCTCAACCAAAATTTGACAAATAAGTCTTAAAGATATTCATAGGCCAATGTTTTGGTAATTAAATTAATTCACAAAGGATTGTTGAATTCAACAAGTTTTCAAAAATTATTAATTTCAAATGAATTAAAACAATTTATAAAAAAAATATCAAAAGTCAATGCGCAATCCCAAGAAATTTGATATCATGTAGTAAGTCAGAAAACAAAATAACAAACTTATAATTTTATTCATCAAATAACGACATATGAGTATAAGGATATTAATTGCTGGATCATTGTTAAAAATATCTATTTGTAATTTTTAAAATTTACTAGACTTACAGTTCCATTTTTTCCTCAAATTTCTTGGGAATTCACAATCATTCCTCGTTTGTATTTATTTTATATAATTATCACATTCTTCAAGATATCGCGCGTAATCTTTTGTACTTAGAACCATTTACAATTGCAGTAAATGTTTTGATATGCTGTGTGTGCATATGGATAAAATTGTGTTAGTCTATTGAATGTTGCAAAAGAAATTAAAACTATAATAGTCCCAAGAGACCATTTATATCTCTGTGAAATTAATTGCAATATGTTTAACTCAATGATTTTGACGTACATTTAACATATCAAAACTATCTTTTGAACAACAATTTTTACCTGCTACATTTTTTTCATTACACGCCATTACATTTAAGTTTCTCGAGTTTATACATTACTATTTTCAAGTATTTTTTAAAAACTCAAATGAACCTATAAACTTAAAAGAATCAAGAATATTATGAAAATCAAAAATATGTAGAATCCATCTGTAAAATTTATCTGTAGTAGAAATCGTCTGTAAACTATGGCAGAACATTTTTAGAAGCATTTGAAAACAATCAAAGCAATTAATAAATTTACAGTCTCAAAATAAATTTTATTTAATGAAATATGGTTTTTCTTTCCAATGATCTTTTGGAAACAGTGAAAGTGTGAGCACAAAGATCATACCTTAAATAATTTTCCACAATGAAATTTAGCCAAGTTAGTGTTAGTGCTCTTACCATCGGTTCGACAGTTTGGAGGTTCCAATTTGTTCCTAATATGATTTCTATTAAGTTATCTTAAATTTTATTCGAATTCTATACACTTATCTAAAGACTGCAACGCTGTTGTTATGATACTAGAAACAATCTCCAGTTAACAGTTTTCTCCTGTCAATTTTTATTCACTCGGTCATCAATATGTTCATAAAAATTAAGCAATAAAAACATTCATTTTGAGTAAAAAGCTCAATTTCATTTATTCCACTCAATCGGAATCCAATTTTAGGACCCCCAATTAAACTTTCTTATTAATTTATAGTGCGCGCTACATTTGAAATCTCGTTATCAATATTTAATTGCGACCTATTCTTGTGCAAATGTAGTATTAAAAAAATTAAGTACTTCTTATTATTTGAAATTTTTTTTCAAACATTAACGCCCAATCTCTCTAATCTTTTCAATTTCATTCCATTGAACTTATGTTTAATCATTGTTTTAATTTATATATCTTGTCTTATACATAGAATTTTAAGGCATTTTTAAATGTTACGAAAACTAATCTATTTGAATGAGTAAATCTAAATGAAAGTTCCTACCCACTCTGCATATGATTTTATTCATATTTAAATAACATTCTCTAATGATAGAAAAAAGGTAATTTGATAGTTTTATGAATGGAGTATATTAAGGAATACTCTAAACCCACACACACACACACAAAAAAGTTAATTATTTAAGCAAACAAAACAAAAAATAAACTTTAATGATTCTAATAAATCATAAAGGGCAAGTTATTAAAGCATCAAAAAGAAATGGCGGTGTATTGTATTTTTCGCGCAAATCGAAAAATCGATATCCAGACCCAACACTCTCGTCTTAAAGATTTTTCTGGGCTTTATGGCATCTAATAAAGATGTTTTTCTATCCATCTACTATGGATTCTATTCAGCGAGTGTTAAAGTGCCAATTTCAAAACCGATTCACCTGCTCTGAATTCAGCAGATCGTAAAAAGAGATTTTGGCGAACATGTCTGTCGCGCCAATATTTAGATAAATACGGTAAAAAAATGTTGGGAAAGAAATCTAAACATGGAAATTCTTTTCTTGTGATAAACTTAAGGAAATACAGGAACCGGGTCAAAAGTCTCTTCCGGAGTAGTACATAAAAAGAATACTACTATAGGTGTTTTTTATTCATTTAAACTTTGGAAGATTTCCCTAAAGCATTTCCTTAAGTATTAATCAAAATTTAACAGGGAAATTGTTTTTTAAAAACTACATTTTATAAGTATTTTTAAGCATTATTTTATTAATAAAGTAGTGCATTAGAGTGGGAAGTATTCAGCTGTACACTGCGTGAAAAAAAGTAGAATATTAAATATTTTTCAAATAAAAGAAGAACTTTGAATTTTTTTGGAAAATAATTTTACTACAACATTTTAAAAAACTTATTTACAATCAGATAACTATATTTCTAACATGAAATAAGAAATTACTTGCTTATTACAATTAAAAATTAGTTTTAACCACATCATACAGCTTGAAAAACGTAGCAGAACAGTTCTAAATATTGAAAATAAAATTCTTGTTTAATATAAATTTTTTTGTTATTTGCTTTAATTATTTCAAAGACTCTATTTGCCATTGAATCATATGAATCTTGAATTTGGGTTTGACAAAAATTGCCCGAAACACATTTTAAGCTTCTCGAAGTTCGATCAAGGATTCATATTTCTTGCTTCTGCCAAAGAGTTATTGACTATATTTTTTTTTTGGCAATAATGAGGTCAGGAACTTTAGCAGGCTATGGAAAACCCGAACATTATTCGTTTCAAACCTATTTTTAACGCCAAAAGTCTTGGGAATTGATATTCCATATTGATGAGTATCCAACTTTCTCCCACTAGTTCAGAGTCATAAGGAAGAAGCTCTGAATTTAAAATTTGAATGTAATCTGAATGTTTCTGTTTTTCATCCAGAAACACTAGATTAGTCTTTCCACCGTACCTAACAACTATACAAACCATTAAACTGCCGCCTCCTATCTGTCCGGTAGAATAAGTTACTTCTTGTGTACCCAGACAATGTCAATAATATATTCATTTAAACTTTTAATTTAATTGAAAATAAAATTTAATTTAATTAATAAATTAAATAAATTAAAAATTTAATTTAATTAAAAATATAAACTCTTTAATTTTTTAAAACTTGAGGTTTTTTTTTTAACAAACTATAATTTTTGAAAAAACGGTAGTTTAAAAGAACAATGTTTTCAACATATCAAACTACTATAGACCCCAAAAAGATATTGTTTTTGCAGGTATCTTACTTTTTCAACAGATCAAAAATCTTTAAGTACTTATTCATAATATTTTCTGAAAAGCAGATAATACTTATTTACTGAAAATAAAAGAAAAATTAGATTAATAAAATAAAAAGGGAATTTAATTGTGCTAAAAAAAATATAAAGCATAATTTATAAAATATGAGCGTCCTACTTTTTTTAGCAATATATAACTGCAAGAGTTTTGTAAAATGAAATCCTATAATGTAACAAAAATACGTAAATATAAATATTGTTATAATCAAATATATAAGTAAGAAAATAAATGTAGATTAATAATAAGAGTTAAGAAATGATTAAATTAGATATTGTTGTTTTCGTGTGCCATCTAAGCTGGCAAATTAGGGTGCGCTGCTCCACTTTTCCAACTGAACAGTATTTGGTGTGGAGTCCGACTTCTTCAGTACACACATATGCCAAAGAGACCCGCTTATATGGTAGGCAACCATTCACACCTCTTTCACACAAGAAGAAGATAAGATAGTTAGAGAATGAAAAAATACCCTTGCGTGAACAGGGATTCAAACACAGGACCTCCCTATCCGTAGTCAGGCCCGCTGACCACTAGACAAGTTGGCCGGCAACAAATTAGATAATAACTATAATAGATAATAATTATAATAAATGATAAAAAATAAACAATATTTTACATTATTGAATGGTTTATATAGAAATTTTAGTAATACATTTGTAAGTTTCATAGAAAATGAAACTTAAATATAACAGCTATCTCTCTCTCTTTCGCTAAATATTAAGGATGTCCGTAAAAAGTACATATGAATTTATTGAACCAAATGATATAGCTATCAGCATATTTCTGTCTTACATTCCCTATCTTTCCGATCAAACACCCTATTAGGTATTATGTGTATTAATTGTCATGATCAATATTCATGTTAAATTTTAATTACTTGAATAAATTTACCTAAATTTGTTTCCAAATGTCTCTCATATTTTCAAGAGTAAAATCGTAAAAAAATTACCTTATCAAATATACAGGGTGGCCACTAAAGTCCCTTGCCACCCTCTAAACTTCGGAAAGACTGCTGGTATATATATATATATATATATATATATATATATATATATATATATATATATATATATATATATATATATATATATATATATATATATATATATATATATATATATATATATATATATATATATATATATATATATATATATATATATATATATATATATATATATATCGCATATTAATTTTATCATTTTTATTCTTTTCTTTTTTCCGTCAATGAAGAATTATTAAAGTAAATAATGTTTCAGAACAAATTAACTATTAAAATTAGTGAATTATGTATGTAATACAGGAATTCCCTGAAAATTATGTATCGGTTTTTGTATAAAAATAAACGAAATGAAATTTTCTGATTTTAATTGCATTGTATTTTTTTTTATTTAAAATTACGTTTTACATTGCATTTTTACAAAGCGTTGATTCCAATATGGTTTAAGCAAATAATAGTAAAATTTTACTTCGGAGCATAAAAAAAATATCATGTGATTCTAAGCCACAAAATATCCTATGATCTTATCAACATTTTAAATATGAATAAAAAAATCTATAATTCTTGAAACATCATAAAAAATTATTAATCGAATAAACCAGAAATATAGAAAAACGACATTAGTTATACAAAATTTATCTGATTTCAAATCATGAATAAGGAAATAAAATTGTTATAATTTTTGTGAAATATAAATATGAAAAAATAATATTTATTGATAAAATAAACGATTCTCTTAAAGTAGTATAATTTGGCAAAACTTATAAGAAAAATAAGCAATTTGCAATGTAAGATACCGTAAATGCTGTTGAAAAAATTTTTATTTCTGATGCTATACGTGCCAGATATTTTTCTCAGAAAGTGAAAATTAGGAAAAAATTAATAAATAAGATCCATATAAGTTCTATTCTTCTGTTTAATCTATGTAAAAATACTCGTATGAGAGGTAATATACTTAATAATTCATAAATAATTATTTTGCAAAATACTTAATTACATATTGTTTTAAATAATAAAGTATTTAATGTGATGAACAATAAAAATATTTGAATAAAATTTAACTTTTCCCTAATTATTATTCCTAATTTATTCTTAAATTTAAAATGTCAAAACAAATAAATATCTAATAGAACTATACTCACAAATTTTAAATATAGAATCCATGAGCTATCAATGGCGAATTTATATTGCTTAATAGATGTTTTAGCACATCATTAAAATTTTAAATGGACTTTTATATCTTACCTAACGATAATTATCAAGTGACTTTTAAATACCTGAAAATGATATCTGAATTACAAATTAAGAATTCTTTTATTTATGCCTGTTATCGAGATTTATTGTACCAACTGTGAAATATTTATGCACATATACTGGCCCTTAAAATTAAGTTTGCACTCATAAAAAATAAAAATTTATTGCATGCTGCAGGGAAAGAAATGGAAATAAATGGCTAAAGAAATATTTTACGCTAATACATTGAGATGTGAGTAACTTTGGTTAAAATAGGTTGCATTATGTCAGAGGCATTATTTTATTCTTTTGTCTTTATTGTACCCTTTGTGCCCTCGTCTGTTAAGAAGTGTACTCTTAATAGACAAGGAAATAAAGGGTAACTGGTATTAACTTCGTTAATCGACGAAGAAATAAAGGCTTTTCTTGCAAAACAGTACAAGGTATTAACCTTGTACTGTTTTGCTAGAGTAACAGCAAGTTCTCTTTATGTTCTCGTGGTATTGTATCATGTGAATTGTAACTACAATTACTCGGAAATTGTGGGAGCAATTGACATTCTACCAAAAAGGCCAATTCTTATCTTTAAGGGCATTAGCAGGAGAATTATTAATATATAATGCCTCTTCTGGAAAATTTAGAAAATTTTAAAAATAAATTATATACCAAAAATAAAAAATTAAGTTGTGAAATTTTTGAATGGATACGGTTTAATGTCTTATGGCTTGATAAATAAAATTATGTTCATTTTTAATTTAAAATTTTGACTTTAAAAATAGGTAAAGTTTTTTTCTTCTAACAAATTTTACAAGACTATTTGTAACTAAATTCTGAGTCAGATGACGTGTATAAAATGCAAAAAACAAGTCTTATCATATTATTGAATTTAATTTAATTTTAAAACTCGTTTATTAGTATTTAATTAAAAATTTAATTTCTTCAAATACTTCAGTTAAGTAATTATACTACTAATCTAAAATGGTTCATTCTAGTCATAAAAATACTTCATTAGTTACTTCATTTTAATCATTGTACATGAATTATTTATTAGAGGAAATAGTATTAATGCATTCTTGTTATTTGAGAACTGGCTCTAAAACTTATAAAACAAAATTTTCTACCCAAAAAGATTTCCATTAATGCTGAAAATAGCTTATTATGATTATTAAAAGGTCTAGTATTTTAAAGAACTTTATTGCTTTAGTTACACATTTTAAGAAAATAATGAACAATTATGTCAGAAACTAAACAAGCAAAAATTGTGCATAGAATAAAATGTTTTATTTTATTTTTTATCAAAGTAGTAACAAAGTATAAAATTCATTAACTTAGTGCCTTAATGAATGAATGAAATGGCTGTTAATATATGAATAAAATTTTCATCGCCAAACTATAAAGGGAAAACATTTTTATAAGCCAATTTCTGTAATAAATATTTATCATTACCAATAATTTACTAAATATATAATTCACTTTTATTGTTAGGGAAAGGTTATGAATACATTCTGTAATTTAAATCAAGTATTTATTATAATATTTTTAATTTTAAAATATAATGTTTACATAAACTTTAAAGCATAATTTTATATACATTTATTGTTGTTGTTATTTATGAACACATAGACACGACATGCTAGCTACTCGACGGCTATGCGTAATTAAATCAGAAGAGTGTGTCTTTCTTATAACCGGAGAACAATAAATGTGAAAGGACGTCATTAGTCTAAAACTCCTGAGGTAGATGGCACCACCAGAAGATCCATTCGTTCAATTTTGACTCATCTGGAGGAAGAGGAAATTTTCTCCAGACATTTACATCTATGATGACTGCTCAACGACCGAACACAGGATTTTCGATTACACAAACTCAACGACCACGTATGATATGCATCTTATTTCTATAGTTACATTTTTGGTTTTTCTTTTAAAGAACATTTGACACAAAATAAGGACAATTGGCTCAAAATAAGCACATTATAGCTAAGTAAAAATAGGAATCGAGTGACAGATTTTAATGTGCATGGCCCCAAAGCGGTAGAGTCCAATTTATTTTTTGTTATTTATTAAAATACAAGGAAAGGTTTCCCCAGAACAATCCAAATGGTTTTAAAACATTTTTGTGTAACCAACAAAGAAGATAACAATAATTATGCACCAACAATAAAAAGGGTAGATTGCTAAACATTTGCTATTTTCAAGCTTTATAAAAGAGCAAAATTTAAGTGTTGTAAGAAAAGCATAATAAAAAAAACAATCATAAAATATACAATCATAATTGAAATATTTTTTAAATAATCCACATAATTATCATAGTTTCAGAGATAACCCAATAAAAGTATTATTTTATTCAAAATTAAATAATAATTGTGTGTAAAATCAATAGTGAATTTATTACAGAGACTGGAAAAATGGTTATACTGTTTCATAAAAAAGAAAGTAATAGATTTGTAATTTTGTGTAAAAATTGATTTAAGAAAGATATTTTCTAGTCATTTTTATATAGGCATTGCAAAAAATATAAACTGATGCAAAGAATTTGAATTTGCAATTTTTAAACCTTAAATGGAATGATAATTCTAAGCTATATTTATGATTTGGTATCTATTTTAGCATTTATGATATATTAATCACATATAGTTGGAATTCATTAAAAGTTGTTAACTTTACATTTAAAAAGAGCATATCTTTTATTTTTTAGGAAATAAAAATGATTATTTTATTTTTAAATGATATTATTATTCCAATCAATTGGTGAATTTATTTTTCTAAAATTATATAATTTGATTTATTTAATTCTTTTATATCTTTAATTAAGTTAAGATATCAATGAACTACATTCTCTCTCTCTCTCTCTCTCTCTCTCTCTCTTCAGAATGTAATTTATTATCTTATTTTTAACAATGATTTAGTAGTTCAGTACTTTTTATGTAATTCAGTAAATTACATAAGGAAATGAGTTAAGCAAATTGTTTCAAAATGAATACAGATTGCACTTGTACACTAATCTTATATTTTCATTGATACACCATCAGCTTAAAATAACTAATTTTAAATATGTTGATAAAATAAGACCTTGCATTTTAAATTTTTATTTTAAATTTAAATGTTTGTAACATTAATTATAACAAAGAGATAATACAAGAAATATTAAATAAAAAATCAAGTTTTTGCTGATATTTAATATGCAGAAAAATTAAATTGCTTATGAAATAATAATGTCCAAGGAAACTTTACATTTGTCATACCTTCAAAGAATTTATTAAGATAAAATATTGTTGGTAATTATATCAAAAAATCAATCTTTATGATACAAAAGAAATTACTTCAGAGGTGTTTAGTTATTGAATTTGACTTCCGTTTCTGTTAATGAATATAAGCTTTGAAATTTTTTCATTTAAAATAAATAAAGTAATTTAGTATATTTTTCTCATTAATGTGAAATATTTTCGTAACACCTTATGTAATTTTTATCATACTAAATTTTTAATATTTTAAAAATAATTAAATTTATTTAATTTTAATAGTTCATTGCAAAATTTTTATGTAATTAATTTTCTATTGATATTTCATTTCTCGTTATGTAATTTCTTATAAATATATAATCTTTATTTTTTTAGTTTTCTTAATTTTTATTAATTGTATTTTTAATTGTTGTTGTCCTCGTGTGCTAGCTAGGCTGGCAAATTAAGGTGCGCTGCTCCACTTTTCCAACTGAACCGTATTTGGCGTGGAGTCCGACTTCTTCAGTACACACACATGCCATTGGGACCCGTTTATAGGGTAGGCAACCATTCACACAACATTCACGCAAGGAAAGAACAAAGACAGCATAGATAGAGAAAGTACATCGCTACCTGAACCGGGATTTGGACCCAGGAACTCTCTATCCGTAGTCAGGCATGCTGACCACTAGACAAGTTGGCCGGCTTGTATATTTAATTAAATTAAAGAATACAATTTAGCAAAATTAGCAAGGTTATTTCCCATAAAATAATATTTATACTAAAAAATAGCTACCTTACTTTAATTTTACATAAAATTTAATGTACAATAAAATAATAGTTTATATACATATAAAGTATACATATATACATATTAGAAAATTATTGAAACTGATGTAAAATTTAAATATAAAAATTTATTTTTAACAAAAAAGACATTAAGATTGATGACATGTATTTTATTTTAATATTAATAAAGTTTTCCAAACTATTTGAACCTTTTCATTCTTTTCTCAAACAGAAAATATTTTTGAACAGAATTCAACACAATCATTGAAGTCATAACTGTTACACCATGAAAATTAATTATTCCAAGCAAGCTCAAGGAAACCTCATAAGACGTTTAGCCCCTTAATTACTTTTCGGTATCCAAAAATAACTATAATTGATATTGTTCTGTAGTAAATTAACTAATAAGCAATTTTCAAAAGTTCAAAAATCAAATACTCTAAAATATATCAGTCTGGAGTTTAAATATAGATCATAATTACTTAAGATGAAAAATTGTTTATTTATTGTTTTAGATTTAATCATATGTAAAAACATATCTTTATTTAATATCAAGCAGAAAATATTATTAGTTTATCTTACTTGATTTCACTTAAATTAACAAATGGAAAAAATAACAATTTATTTTCAACAAATTACCACTTGATTTATAAAAGTAATCTATATCAAAATAAAAATGTATGATTTGTCAAACAGCAAGTCTAATTTAGACAGCAGAGTATTCCCTTTATTTATTCATTACAACGGCATGAATAAGTAACACTGACAAAGCTAGTGAAATTTTGCGTTACTCCTAATTCACTATAAGGAGGTCAGCTGCTTTACCTCAGAAGAAATATTACTATTTCCAAACATCACTGAGGAATTCTGGTTTTAACAAAGATGTTGTGCTTTCTGATTCTAAATCAACATTGCAGGCTCTGTGACAAAATTACCATTGTAAGTTACAGTGAATTCTAAATTTCAGGTAAATTCTGAAAGACTTTATCTACAAAATTTCCTTCACTGTGTACTGTATCATTGAGGGAAATGAACAAGAAAGATATCTTTCTAAAAAAAGAATGAAGATCTACAGTTAAATTCACATTTCCCTTCCTAAAATTTTAAAAAATATTGTTTTTCAAGAAAATGTTTAAATCAGAAATTAGTAATCAATTAAAGGAAAAGACAGGGTAATATTTAATGATAACTCATACAGTATTACTGGATCTCAAAAGAAAATGACTATGGCAGGTTTTTATACTTTTAAGTGGACATGAGGGTATGAGGTATAACCTTCTTAGTACTGGTGTTGCTGATTACCCTAACTAGGAATCTGGTCACTCTATGACAGCTGAACATTTGGGTGTGTGCTCTAATCTATATGGTTTTTACTATGCTGTCAAGAAATATTATATGAGTCATGTACTGATGGTGTGTAAGAGATAATTGTTGTATGTGGCATTTGTAAAATAAAATAATATTCATTGCTTCTACAGCCTAAGAAAATAGTGTGATATAGCCTCATATGCCATTTGAACTATAAAAAGAAGACTTTATATCAGATCTATTAGTGAAAACGTATTTTTGGTAAACATTCAGTTAAAATTTTAAAAATTATTTTTCTTTTTACCATTCAAATATTCAGATGATATTTCTAATATGTAGAGGTAATCTCATTAATTTGAGAATGTCTGTATGAGGGAATTCATTGTATGCATATTTTCTAGTTTGTCTTTATAGTAAGAGAGTCTGAGACTCTTTGAGTTTTGAAATTTCAAAATTTAAACTTGCATGAACGAAAACAAAAACATTCATAATCGCATAATATCGGAGGGAATTTTTTTAAGATTAGTAAACTTAAATATTATCTATCTGATTAATCTAAATTAAAGATATTTTATTTTGAAAGAATATTTACATTACTTTTAAGCATATTTGACAAAACTATTTTTGAATCGGAAAAAAAAATTTTAAAAATGGTTATTGAGTCAAAAAAAGACCAAGCGTTATGAAAAGACTACTACTGTCTACAGTACAAATAATTTTGATAATTAAGGTGTACAGAAAGTATGCATTATTTGTATGAAGCATACAAATAATGCATACTTTCTGTACACCTAAGGTTTTCAAAGGCTAAAAAATCATTAATTAGAATTTAAAAGTTGATGGAAAAAACTTATGGGTTCGTTATGGGTTAACAAATATATTTAAAAACTTTCTATTTAACGTTAACATTTTCATTCTCAAACGCCAAACATAAAACTCAGAAAACAAAACTATTAAAAGTAATTGTAAACAAGCAGATAAGTAATCTCACTTTTAATTTATCATGTTAATTTATTCCAATAATTTTAAGTTTTGCCAGACTTTTAATACATTCAATTCTTATTTAATCCTTATTAATAACAGCATCAAACTAATTTATTCATAATGAACTGCTCTTAGAGCTATATTCCAATTAATTGAAAGCTATAAATTTTAATTTAAATATTTTTTCTTTGAAATTGAATTAAATATTTCGACACATGTGCCGTATAATCCATTATTCCTAATTCTGAATTTTTTTGGCGATGAAGAAATGTTGCCAATATGATGTATCGTGACGTGTACGAATATGTAAATACAAGGATTATCGAAAGAGAATTTTCTGCATAGTTCTTTTAGGCCTCCATATGTATGACGTAATAAAAACAGGGTGGCCAGATACATTAGAAAATCCGCCAAAAATTTGCCAATCTCAGAATTTGACATCCTGGATTATACAGCACCTGTGCCAATATTTTAATTAACTTATTCTGTTATATTAGTAATATAAACAATAGTTGTAGATGATAATAACAAGTTTTCTTGCATCAATAACAAAATTTTCTATTATGAATTTATTAAAATCTTATTTCAAGCAAAGTTTATACATAATTTTTAATTTTAACTAAGTTAATTCTATACGACGAATATTTTTATGGATTTATTTCATTTAGAGATAGTATTTACAACTTGATTCTTCATAAGATAATGAACAATAAACTTTATATTGTTGTTGTCATTCTAAATAGTAATGCTGCATAAAATGGAATATATTACTAACATCGTACCAATGTTCATTTAGGAGAAATATTATTTAAAATATAAAACCAATAATCTATAACAGTTTAGTTTAAAAGCTTAAATTTTATAAATTATGTTTTAAAGTATGCCACATTTGTAACATCAATTAAGATTATTAGTATGCGTGTAAAATGTAAGTAAACTTTTGTATATTTTAAAAATCTTTTATAAGTAATTGTTTTTTTAATATTCTCAACTGATTTAAAATAGAATTTCCTATTCACATTTAAATAAAGTAAAGATATTATGCTAACTGAAGCCTATATAATACAAAATAAATCTTCAATTTGGAATTTCTATCGATTCTCAGAAGAATGTTTGAACTTCATATTAGTTGAGAACATATTTAAATGACTGAGAATTCTTAAAAATGATCGCTTATAATTTTCAATGATTGAACCTCGACATTCTTTATGCTCTCTGCGAGTTTATTACACTCAAACAACAACAGAATTTTCCGAATTCTTCTCTATAATTCGTAAAGAATAATGCTCTATATTTTCAAATTTTAATGCCATCTATTTCACACTGAGCATAAATTAGGTTTACAAATCTAAGAATTTCCTAAATTCAATCATATTTGAATTTAATTTAAATATAAATCAGAAAATTAAATATGAATATAAATCAGAAAAAATTAATAATATTTATAAAAACAGAATAATTTTAATCCTATCTTGAAGTAAATTAAATTCTTTTATTAGTTGAAAAAAATATGCATTAATTTTTTACAACAAAAATAAAACCTTATTCTTAAAAAATCAGATATACTAGGTAAAATACTGGTGAAAATTGCATTCTGTTCTTTCAAACCAGAAATAATGAGAATTTTTTAATTTAAATATTTAACCAGAATAATTTTTTATCAAAAAATTATAACTGTCTTTTAGTACGAGAACAATGTAAGAAAATTGATAAATTGAATTTAAATTTCTTTTATTCTTTTGAACAGACATAACTATGTATGATTATCCAAAGTGAGCTTCTCTTACTTGGAAGACACTTTCATTTCCTGTTTCATTGTTGTAAAGAAATTGAATTCCACTAACAGACATTAAAAATTCGTTTAGTAAAAATATTGCACAGATTTAAAATTAAACAATATAAAAATATTTACAACATAATGTTTTCATTAGAATGTTTCCCAAAATTTTTTTTCCTTTAAGTATCAAGTTTCAAAAATATAAAAAATTGCATGAAATATTCATACCATATAATTAAAAATTATTTTATTATTTACAATAAGATAGTGATTATTATTATGTTACCTGCAATTTCTTAACGAAGAAAAATATAATAAAATAATATTTTTATTTAATAAATAGACAGCCGATTCTCTGAGAAACAAGTCCAAATATTTCCCCAAATTTGATACACTGGATAATTTTAATTTGGAGCTGATAATTAATATTAAAACCTATAAAATGTAATTTAGTCCCATATTTTTCTAAGCAGTTGCTTAATTTTTAATTGTACTCATTTGCTTATGAAATGCTCTTTTTTTATTGTGTTTCTCTTCTCGCCTAACTTTAACTCTAATTACTTTATCAATTCACAGATATTTGTATATTGAAAAAATTACTTCTTTATGAAATGTATATGATTCCATGCATCTAAAAGCAAGATAAAAATCTTGTAAAATCTCTTCTGTAGCTTTTATTCTTTATCGTGAGGTTATAAAGGATTTTATTCGAATAGTCACTTTATGTCATTTGAAGATAATTTCATTCTTACGCTTTTCAGCTTTCCATCAGCAAATCAAAATGGGAACTAAAATTAAAATTTTAAAACTAGTAGCTGACAAAAATGCTTGCAGTTAAATTAGAGTAGAAAGCAAAGAGTGTTACAAAATAAGGCTGGGTTTGGAAAAAGAAAGTAGAGAAACTTAAATTCCATGCTACTGTAGAAAAATGAGTTTTTTTCACGTAAATGCTAAAATAAAAATGATATTATATTAATACTTACATGTATCATGTACTTATATGCATGTATATGTGTATATATACATATATATATCTGTATATATATACATGTATACATATAATATATATACATAGATATACATACATACATATATACATAGTGTGTGTTAATTGTATTAATTATACTTTAATAGATAAAACTTATCACTTAATTTTTAATTATATTTCTGATAAAATAACAAACTTTTGTGTAAATCTTTTATATACTTTAATATGTGTTTTTATAGCTGTTTTCAACAAAAGTTCATATAAAATACCCAGTGCATATTATATTTAATCAACTTTATGAAATGCATAAGTGTGTGTATTAAATCCCTTACAAATTTAGTAAGGTTGTCATGACACCAGTCAAAGTAAAACTCGTGCTTTCAAACTTAATGTAAAGTTAACTCTTCCGGCAAATTCTGCCAAATTGGAATGTGTTAGTTCAAAAGTCCTGGATAGAATTGGAATGAGGACATTTGGAAATAGCATTTTAGGAGGGAACAAATGTGCAAGAAATTTATTGATGAGCACAATTGTATTCTGCCAGTAGTTTCTATGGAAATTCTGATTAGACTGAACTAAATACATGAAATACTTATGAAAATTTAAATACATGAAATCGCCTATTTTAAATGTAGTAATTTCATGTATTTTTATGTATCTTTTAAATCCATAGTCAAAATAAAAAAAATTTTATATGTTTTATAATTTAAATTTTTCTAATAGTAGTTTTTAAAAGACAGCGTCGCTCTATTTTTATACAATATTAAAATTATAACAAATAAAAACATAAATTTCAATATTTATATATGATACAACTATAAAGTAAATGGTTTTTTAGCTAATTTTAATATTTAATAGACAGAATAACTTTCAAGGATGCATTAATTTTATTCGCCTGTTTGTTCCTTTTGTTTTCATTTTACATAATACTGTTTCCTACAACGCAATGTTTTCCAGATACTCAGCAATAGCAGCTTTTATTCTAAAACTTCTCATAGTGACAAAGAAATCTCCTCTTATTCCTTACCAAATTTGGATAATAGAAAAATAAAATATCAAATAAATCAATTACAAATATAAAATTTCAAGTTAAAATTATTATTATTCAAAAAAAAGGAAAAAATATAAATTACCACATTATTTGTACCAGAAAATAGTCTATATGTCACATCATTTTCTTTCAATCTTTGTTTTGATTAGATTCGAATACAATATAATTTCTATATACATATAAAAGCAATAAAAATTTTAAAGAAGAATTTCCCAGAAATATTATTTCGTCTGTAATCTCTTACCAACCTTATTAAATTGTTATGTTTACAATTAAATAACAATGATATTTCTCAGCTTTTTTTTATTTAAATTGAAATTTATGTGCCACCTCAATTGTTCAAATATATTTATTTTATTAATTCTTTTTCTTCAAATATTTTATTAAATATTGAGTTTGTTACTATGGGTAAGTTGATTCCTTCCTCTGTAGGAAATGTGCTCGATTAACTAAAAAAATTTCAAAATATCTAGAAATTATTTTTAAGAAACCATATTAAAAGAATAATTTATTCAATGCTAACATGAAAAATCTCATTGAAGCAATAAAGAAATTCTAAATACCAGTAAAAAACTTTCCTGCGTTTTCGGAATTATATTAACGATTGATTTAATAATTTACTAGTTTCTTCAGTCATACTTTTAGTGAGCCAATGTCTTGTGTGAAACATGACTTTGTTTCAAACTAACAGAAGACTGATTTTATTTAAAAACATGGCAAAACTCATACACTATCGCTAAACATTTTATGATGGTTCTTAGAAAGTTCTAAAATATCATCGTATGTGATGTACATTGACTGTAAACTAATGGTTTCCGTTCTATTTTGAAAGGTACCATTGGTTTGCACAAAATTAATCTCGATTTTTTTTCTTAATTTTTGTTGTTTGTATTCTTTTCGAATAACATGATTTCTAATTGTTAGATAGCAAAATTATTGCTGCCTGAATGTGTGTTCTACCTTCAAAGGAACTTTTACGGTGTGAAGGTTTCTACCGTAAAACAATTCCGTTTTTCTTTACTATTTTGCAATTCTCTTTATATAATAGCAAATGACCTTGATATAACTATTTATATTTTCTGTTATTATTACCATACATTAAACATTCAGTGATTACAAATAATTTTCTTCTGCTTGAGTAACTGCCTCACTTATTTCAACTCAAATTCATTGAAGAAACTTTTCGCATTCTGAAAATATAAATGCCCTATGAATTACTGTCAATTTTAAGAATAATCATAGATTAGATTGCCCTACGATTCATTTTGAATTTCAAAAAAACCTTTAAGTACTTTGAATACTTAAAATTTCTATAATTTTTTGCTAGAGATATTTCAAGTTTCGCATTAAGTATATCAAAGTCCTCATCTACATTTTGTTTTTGAAAATTGATTAGTAATCTTTATATTTTACCTTAAAATAAAAAATAAATTTTATTAACTATTTTCAAAATTAAATCTAATTTATATTTCTAACAAGTTATGTTGAAAAAAAAACAATCAAATTTTAATTTCAATCAAATGTCATACTGAATTGAAATGCGTAATAAAAATACTAGGGAATATATTTTTGCGGTTGCCTAATGAAATCATCAAAATATCAGGTAAAACTTGTATAAACAAATAGTAATATCATAATTTCAAACTGATTCGCGTGCCATTTTAGATACATACAATTTTTTGCAACAGGAATTTCTGATTATATTATATTTACTTATTTAAGGGAATAAAATGATTAAAATATTATATATAACCCTATTTTATCTCATTTTGTTATGAAAATACCTTATATAGATAACATTCCTTAAATTCTGTCTTCCAATTAAATCTCTTCATTAAAATTTACCACAATATATATATACATATGTACACACACACACATAATAGCCCCAAATGTGAAAGAAATCTGACAATTATGAAATTCAAATATTCGATTAAAGTACAAACTTCTCTTTATTTCTTTTTTTGTTTTGAATATATATGTCTGATATCAAACAATATTTTAAATATTGTATCATTTGCCGTATTTATAAAACCGATGTTGGAACTAACAAATAATCTAATGATTTTGGTATGTGTTGAATTTTCATTCTTTGATCAACTTCATAACCCAAACTGTATAATATTTTACATTTGAAAATGTGTTATTGGCTTAAAAGTGTAGATGAAAGCATGTTTACATCAGAAATTAACACCCTTCTTATTTCATGCAAGTCTATATAATAATTAGAATTTTTTATGAATAATTTTAATTATTTATGTACAATGTATATAAAAATATATTAGTCTTCATACATAAGTGTGTCTTTATCAAGAACGTAAAAGAGCGCAAGTGAGCATGAAAATGCATTACATACTATGCAACAATAACTATATACATATACTATATAACAATAAATGTATATACTATGTAACAATAAGTATACATCTATACATCCTGTGTAATAATATTTTAATACTATAAATTTCAGTCAATGATGGTATACAAATTTCCTTTAAAGAGAATTTCTAAATAAATTATGAATTATCTTATGTTTATTTGGAATATATGGTTTATTAAGAAAAATAATATTTTTTAACATATTTATTTTTTAATTTAACAATTCAAATTGTTGTTCAAATAATTCAAAATAAATTCTACGAAAAAAAAATTTAATGACATAGTATTTAAAGGCAAATTAGCAAAAAAAGAGACATTTTTAGTAATTTACTATCATTATTCTGAAAAAAAAATCGCTAATGAGGGTAACTTAAAATATTGCCTTTCTTCTCTTGTCTTAAAACTGATAATAATTACGAAATATTGTATTTCAAATTTAGAGCATACCTCATTATGTAATTAAAAATATTCAGAAAAAATATTGGCTTCCTTCATTTTTCTTTGTAAAAAAATAGTGTAACCAAATATGAAAAATGAACACAAATTTAAGGAAACGAATTTTTATCAATTTAGTTTCACATTTTGAAATATATGCAGAATATGGATACCACGATCTCTTCAACTGGTGCTAAACTGCTAGTTCCTCCAGAAGTAAAAAATAAACCCAAAAATTCTGTTTCTGAGAGTATTTCACTGATTGTATAAGATGCTGTTCCTTGATAGGTTATTCCATACATTACAGGAAAAATCTGAGTAGAAGCCCTAGCACAAAAAGATATCTTTCATCGGTATATACAACCATTTTCTAGATTTTTGAAGTCCATGATTGATATTTCCTGATCCATTGCAAGAGGTTTCTCAACAGCTGGTTCTTTATTTGTTGTAGGAGAGATATTTTGTTTTTTCGGTAAACAATTTTGACCTAGAAATCTATTAGATAAAAATGAAAAATGTTATTTAATATTTTCATTAAAAAGTTAAATTGGTTCATTGATAATATTTTCTTTTAGTATTTTACAATTGCATTTAAACAGTTTCAAAGAAAAAGATGTTTTATATTTTCTGTTTTTATATTTATTTAGATATATAAAAATGTAATATATTTAGTAATCAATATCTGTGCATAAACATGTAAATTAAGGGCAATGTAATAAATATTATTAAGGTTGTGCGTTGACTAAATGCTCATTTTTCTGTCAATTTGTACACAGCGGCACACATAATAAATCTAAGTCCGTTCATTATAATCAATTACTTAATGACTTATACTGACATTTAGTCCAGGTGACTGAATTAATGAACATGAACATGAATTATTCATTTAAAGAACTAAATATTTTAAAATTATTTAATTAATTTTTCAAACAATAATGATATATACTGTTTATAACTTTATTACAATGGCATTTGTGGTTACATTTGTATTAATCCTTTAATAAATTATGATAATATAATACAACAAATTATTTTTATATGCATTTGCGACAAATTACGGTGGAAAAATTAATGAAAAGTTTTAGACTAGTAAAAATTAAAAATATACATCATATGATTTCAAAATACCTTCATAATTTAAAATATTCTTTTACTGCTATGTACTATATGTCTATGTAAATGCATTGTGTTAATAAAATATTTATATAACAATAGAAATTAATTAATGTAAGTCATATCAAAGCTCAAGATGATATTTATACTGATTTACATATGGAGAAAGCAAATTAATGGAAATATTTTCACTGTAATTATAAAGTGAAATTGACATAAGCAATTAAGTAAGAAATCATTTAGTGACTCCTAATATTAAGCACTAATAAAGCTACTTTCAAAATTTGTGTTTCCACTGTCAAACTTTTGGTGAAACGTATTAAGTGTTATAAAAGTAGCTTACACATCACTTATTGAGAAAATAATTATTCTTTTCTCGACCAAAGTGAATGTTTCAATCCTTTATCTTCATGGCCTACACGAAATCAGTCGTGATCGCAATGTCCTCCTCAAGAAATGATACTTCTCTGCTTTGAGAGCCAGATCTGGAAGACATTTTCTTAGATTGTTCTTTCAGAGACTTTATCTTCTTCGAAATTACAAAGACACCATTTCCTTCATTCAGACAATGGAATTTGAGTGAGTGCAAAATATATCCATTTAATAATTTGCAATATAGCAAATTATTAAAAATCAATATTATTATCACCCCCTTGCTGTGCCGAATGGTAAAATTCTAGTAGTTGGGAATTTAAAGAAAGAAAAATGTATTTATGTTTTAAATGGAATCTAGATTTGTAAACTGAATGAATATTTTGGCTTCAGCTTTTAATTCGTCTCCAATTTTTAGCGTAGACGTTTACAGTAGGGGTTAGATAACCAATATTGTTTCTAGATTTCTGTTGTATTAGCTTTGGTACGGAAAAAATATTTGTGTAAAACTATATTTAAATTAATAATACTTATTTTTTAAAGTGAATAAAATAATTATTTTACAGGAAAGCTATCATAAAAGTTTACGGTCATAAACTTCCTATAAGTAGAGAGATCAAACAAATATTTATCAAAAACATAAATCTTGAGATACGTAATAAAAAAATCATCAAATTAAATTTAAGAGAAAAAAAGAAGCTATCGAGTGTGAAATGATTTGAGAATCCGAGCAAACATTTTTTCACTTAGAAGCGAACCTCGATAACAAAAGCGATTGAAGAATAACTAATGAAATCATGCCTTGCACACCTGATACAAGAAATACTCTTTAAAATTCGTATAGATCAATCTTCCATATTTACACACCTAACTTTTATTTTTACTTTCTAAGGAGCTCTGAAAGCGAAAGTGATGAAAGAAAAAGAATGGGGAAATCATGACTTGAATTCTGAAGAATAAAATAAAGTTTGCAATTCTTAATCTAAGTTCTTAATTTAGAATGTTAATTTTTATTTGTAACTTGCTTTAATAATTCTTTCTTTTCTGTTTTTACTTTTTCTCACTTTTCCTCGTGCTTTAGCCAGCCATTTTAACGTTAAAGTGTTTTATGGTACAAAATTCTGCAAGTCATGAGTTTTTCAAAATTATAAAATGTCGGACCTTTTAAAATTTTAACGAAGTCATATTAAAGAACGTGTAGATCTGGAGAAAATGTAACCGAAACATACCAGCTTTCGGTATTTCTATATTCTTGCGTTTGTGTGTTTGAAACATGCCAATTTCCTATGAACAAACGCAAGCAGGCTTAATAAAGTAAAATTGTGAACGAAAAGTGAAAGAGACCATCGATATTGAAACGGATTGTAACTGCAGCAAAAGTGATACAAAATTTAGTCAACTCTCATTATATAGATTGTCTAATGTCAATGATTAAAATTAGACAGCAGTTATATAAAAATAATATTTGCAGCAGAGTAAATATTCCCAAAACACTTGTCACAGATATTAATGCCAAATGTCACCAGAGGTGGTATCACAATAAAATAAAACCTTATCGCTTTTTAGTTGAAAAAATTAATATAGTCTGATGAAAAGCATTTAAATTTTTCCCTATTTTATATAGGAAAGGTGCCAGTTTGGAGGATACTTCCACAAGCTTATGATCGAGATTGTTTCTTTTCTACAGTCAAACATAGAGATGGATTAGCCATGGATAATCATATCATCGTTTCATATGGACATATCATATCATACGGACAATCACATCATCGTTTTCTGCCAGAGAAATTGTAGCTCTGTAATTAAAGATTACTGGAAAGAAGTATATTAAATGTTTAGTTTACCAATCCCATCTATGATGTAAACTGATTCCTGCAGCAGATGGAATTTTTGTGGGTGATAATGTGCCTGCTTATCCACGCAGCAGGATTTATTCAATCGTAATTTAACAAACAAGAGGATGAAGTTAAAGTTCTACTTTGTTTTATATAATCACCCAACTTGAATGTAATTGAACTTTTATGATATATTTAGAGCGCTTAATGCAGAATTGATATTGTTTACTCTATAATCTCTCTCCGAATTTTCACAATATTTCCATGAAGAACGATACAATAGTATTCTAAAAACTATTCAGCATTTGTATGCATTTGGTGATATATTTAGTAAAATATACCTATTGAAAATATTTTAATTGTTACATAAATTAAAAGAAAGTACTCTTATGATTCACAGATGAACTTTTAAAATAATTAATAAGAAAAAATAGTTATTCAGTTCATTTTCTCATAGTATTCTATACTAAATGTAATCTGCATAACTTCCCTAAATTAGTTTTAGCTTTTATATATTAAATTTGCTATGCTTTGTTAAATGAAGTTTCTTTTTGGAACTTAATAAAAGTGGGAATTAAATTGAATATAAAATACTTTATCGAAAACCAATAAATTTATAAAGAGCTGCTTAAGACCTTTTGATATATAGTATTGCGATATAAAATTAAATAAAATTTTTATATTTCTCATTTTATTACCAATACAATATTACTCAGAGTTTACTTTGAATAGCAAAGCTTTTTAACACTATTTTTTCTGAATTAAATGAAAGATTAAGCTGGGAAAATTTATTCTCTTTAAAGTTAAAAATAAAATGTTCAAATCATCGATGCTGTAATATATTCAATTGCTAGAAACAGTCCGTGCATAAAATATTGCCAGGCACGTATTTCTCAAATTTATTCATCGATCTTCAGTTCTTTAAGTCAGTGAGGCTGTTTTTTTTATGCATATTTTATTTAATAAGGCTAAATCTATTGTTTTAGAATATAACTTCTAAACCTGTTTTTACCCAAGAAATTTATTTTCTCTAAAATATTGATGCTATATTTTTAAACACGCACGTGCATAAAGTAGAGAAATTGGGATTCAGAGTAGAATCGGGTCCCCCTTAGTTAGTTCTTTATAAGAATATTACTAAATTTTAAGGACTTCAAATATATAAATTTTTTAACAATGTTTTTTAATCAATGTAGCTTGCATGTTTGGTTCTATTACTCCAAATTGAAGTGAATTTTTTAATAATATAACATTTATATATTTTAATAATATAACATTATTTTTTAATAATATAACATTAAATAAATAAAGGTAAAGAAACTTTTTTCAAAAAAATGTCAACTACTTATTTGATGATTTTGAAGTCACGTTTAAAATGAAAGAAGTATTATGTAATAAATAAATTTACTTATAGACATTTTTATTGCATTTGCAAAAGTACTTTATAATAATATGACATTTTATTTGTTTTTGGATCATCTTCATATTTGAAATTATCCATTTGCTATTTTTAAACGAAAATGTTCTATATTCAAAAATTATAATGATGAGATTGTATATTTTATTCTTAATTATAAAATGAAATAATGAACCACTTATATTGAAAACTCCGTTCGTAAAATATTAAATCAAATCTATAAATAGCAATTACTTTTGCAAACTTCAAAACTTTATTCACTGACGTATTCTACATGTGTCCTCATCAAAAATAAATAAATCTCATTCCTAAGTATCAGGTTAATTATCATTTCTGATTAGTTGAAATTAAAAGGAGTTTATATTTTTTTCAATGCTTATAAAATATCTTCCATAACTAAAAAGGCTCAAATCCAGGATTAATTATTTTTATTTTTACAAATGAGCAAATAAATTCTTTATGATTTGCATTGTTAGTAGAGAACATTTATACAGTATTTTTTTATTTAGGAGAGAATTTCAAATATTATCCTAAAACCCATAACCGTCTAGAGCTAAGATATCAGTAGAACATATTTTGAATTATCTTCTCCATTTAATCAAAGATGATCTGCAGAAAGAAATTGTTTTATATCTCAATCCAAGTGAGTTTTTTTTTCATACGAAATTTAATTTTAATTTAAAAAAACTTTTATACACAATTTATATTTTCAATCTTATTTTCTGTATGAGGATAAAAGTATCGAAAATAGAACTAAACCAGGATTTCGACAGTTATAAAGGTGATCTCACACAAACCGGGTAATATCCCAAGCAATCGCATCTCACAACCTTTTCTCACAATTCTCTATAACTATTATTTTAGAGTATGCCCTCAATGATCGTAATAGAGTATATAAAAAATCAAATTAGAAGCTCTAAAAACTATAAAAAGGGCAAAACTGTGCGAAAAGACTATATAATTCTTTTTTTTTTTGTAAAGCTTTCTTACTCTTATTTATTAAAAGTTTAAAAGAGTTCTTTTGAATGAATTAAGAAAAATAGCATCTCTATTCAATATCATTTTACAATATTATCTGTGATAAAGATTAAATTTCTTATATTCATTCCATCGAAATGTTATTGAATACCTCTGACAAGTTGACATTATTGATTCACTTCCAACAAAATGATAAATAGAGCATTTTATTTTTGAGGTTTTCTCTTTCTTAAATTCATTTATTGCTTCTAATTTCAAATGTGATATTCTGAAAGTGTTTTCAATATTGAACTTTAAAATGAGAAATTATGCTGATAAATGAATTAAAATTGCTTTATTGAAGACAGTTGACACTTCGAATTCTCTTTTTGTACCCATGCTAGTTTACAGTTTTTGTTAACATGAAAATTCGTATGTCCGTGGGAGATTTTTAAGAAACTCTGTTAATTAAGTTATATTTTAAGTAAGTTATTATTTTAATTAAGTTATATTTTATATCAAGTATCTCTCTCTTAAATATGCCACTGTCAGTATTTAAATAGATAAGAATTTATATGTTATCTAATTACTTTACTAGATTATATAAATTTCGATGAGAAGTTTAAATTAGAGCTCTATCACACAATATTATCGATAAATATAAGTATCACTTCAATAAATATTGCAAAGTAAAAATGGTATCTTTTTTAAGTTATTCATGGATAACAAGTTAAAAACAATTGTGTATAAAAAAATGAAGCATCGATTATCAAAATTACAGATACAAACTCTTAAAAAATTCTTACGTTTTAGCAATATTAGTGTTAATTAGGGAAGCTATATCTTTTTAAATATACTTTGCCAATATGTGAAGATATTTTGTCCCAAAATATGTTGTTGTACTTTATTACTCGAAAATGAAAGAATAATGTATCGCAACTTTATTAATACGATAATTATAATTATTCGGTGACTTCACGCATCGTTTGTGAAGGGTTCTCCAAGCAAACTTTCTTTTATGCAAATCATCTGGATTCGTTCTTTTCATTTGTTTCAATGATGTTGTTGTGTCTCTTAGGATTTACACTTCACCGAACAAAATAAATGAAAGTATGATAATCGTGAACACAACTGTCTTCTTAATCATGTTATTTACTCCCAAAGAAGTAAAAGGCAAAGTTAATAAACAGCATTATATTTAAGATTTCATTAAACCTGATATTATATTTCTAACAAATGGAATAATATAATTTAATAAATAAAAAAATTATAAAAACAGCTTATGTTTATGAGAAAAAGTGAACTCATGTTTGCAAGAAAAATAGAATAATAATATTTTTATCCTATAATTTCATATTCTGCTTAAAAACATTACTTAATTTCTAAAAAAAGAACTTTGCATATCATTAAAAATGTTTAGGATTGCACATTTTAATTTCCAGCAAATTGTCTTTGGATTCATAGCTGAATATAATCTCACGTTAAATATATACTCACGATCATAACTCCCACACAATTATCTTTCGTATCTTTATATATAAATGTGAGTGTTTCACAGTTGATGAAATTTTCTTTTAATTTTATGTCTTTCTAAACTGGTTAAATATTCCCTGTAAATTATGTTTTCTTCTTTTCAATTTAGATTTTATAAGATTTTCTTCCACTACAAATGTAAACTTCGAGTAATTTCAGGAAATAGTTTTCTAGAATTATTTTTGAAAATAAGATTACGTTAAGAAAACCTTTTTATGTCTTAAAGTTAAATCTACACTTAAAAAATTCCAAAGCAAGAATTTAATTGAAATTTTTCATGGGATTCTAACTGTATTTTTTTAAACATTTTTATTGCGTATATAAATATATTTTAGTTTATTTATTACTAAAACAATATTAGTTATCTGTAAATTGCTTTTCGTTGAGAAATTTGAATTTTTATCACATTTTACAACTATGTGTTTAAAAAAACAATGATTATCAGACAAATTATTATTCTTAAAATATTGTTAAGAATAAACCAAATGGCTTAATTTAAATTTTATAAATAATCAAAAGTACGCTCAATCTAATTTTATTCTGTTTAATAAAACATGATTACTATAAAATCCAAAACATAATTGTACTTTTCCACTTTATTTTTGAAGAACATGAAATTTAAAGATTATGTACTCAAACTTATTTTATTAAAAATTTTATATTGCATAAAATATAAATACAAGATTATAATAAACAAAAATGATTTAAAATTGTGGAAATAAATCACCAATTTAAATAACAAAAAACCAAATAAATTTTTTTTAATTATTTTTTTAGGTAAACAAGGTATTGTAGCAAATAATAAAAAATATAACACAATTTTAGAAGGATTTGAAAAAAATACAGAGATATTAATTAATTATAATTATAAGTAAATTTGTAAATAATTAGAAATTGAATTTGTAACGAAAAATAAAAAAGATTTTCAACATAAATGCCAATAAATTGTATAAGACGAAAAATGATGAAAATATGTTTAATTTTTAATGGGTTAAGTGTCAACCGCTCTGTCTAGTAGTCAGAGTGCCTGAGTTAGGATAGGGAGGTCCTGCGATCGTATCCCGGTTCGGGCATGGATGTACTTTGTCTATATATCCTGTCTTTGTCCTTTCTGTGTATGAATGAGGTGTGAATGGTTGCCTACCCTATAAACGGGTCCCTATGGATGTGTGTACTGAAGCAGTCGGACTCCCCATCTAATATGGCTCAGTATGGAAAAGTGGAGCAGCGCACCCCATATTGTCACCCTAAGCTGGCAAAAATCAATGGAATAATTTTAATATAGAATATCTTATTTTAAAATTTTGATAAGTATAAATATATAAGCAATTATTTAAATGTGTTGTAAGTAATGGTTGGGTTTATTTTTTAAATTTTATATTTTTATGAATAGATAAAAAAACTATAAATATATATTCTTAGAATGATTTTGTACACAAGTTTGTATAATTAAGGTATAGATTTTTATTTTATAAATTTAAATGAAATTTGTATATAAATCAGAAAATTTTTATTCCAGAATATATTAAAAATATGCAAAAATAACTGGAAGATAAAGTTTAAAAACATTTGCAACACTTTTTCTTAAACTTTGTAAAACACTTTTTATAATTCCATCAAGAAGTATTTTGTTGGTTCTAGTTATGAATCTATATGATAACTATGAATAAAGAATATATATTGAAGAAAAAATGAAACGTTTGCTTAATTCATAGAAAAAAATTAAGTTCAAAATTCTAAAATAAAAAATAAGGCTATTCTATGAAATTGTGCTTGTTCAGTCCCAACTTTCAAATTTGATGATAATTTGGAAAAAAATATTCTCTAATTTTTTGGATAATTGTGATATTAATTTTCATGTAGTAATGGATTTACTCTGACAATTATGGTATGTACTTGTTGATAATGACTGTGGGGTTCTTTTTTTTTCTTTGCAAAAATGGCGAGCTTTTTATAGAAAAGTTCGTAATTTTTTTATAAAAAACTCATGTGGACGTATTATGCGTTGATTGAATTAACCGAAAGTTGCAAAAATGCAAAAGAATTTAATTAAAAAAATTTTTATAAAAATATTTTTTCGCTGCTTGCTTTATTTTAAGCCTTTAACTTTTTAATTTTAAATAAAGATATATTAATGCTTATTATTTTTAAACATAAATTAAGTTTTTAAAACATTATTTAACCTGCAACCAGATTAATTTAAGAAAATTTAACCGTACTTACCTGCATTCTAAAATTCCAGTCCATAAATAAATTGCTTCAGCAAAAACTTTTAATAAATGAAAGTTTAATACAAACTAAAAAAAATTGAGCGTAACGTGTTTGAATAATTAAAAACTCTTACTTAATAAATTTTTAATCTGTTGAGTTTAGTAATACGTTTAACAGGAATAAATAATTTTCAAGAATCTTTTATTGTACAGTAAAAGAGAAATGATTTAATACTTTGATTTTATCACTTTTGGTAAATTTTTTGGATTTTTATTGTTTGTTTTCCTATTTGAGTAGCGAGACTACTATTTGAAGAAAAGATAGAGAAGGATAGATTTAAAGACATTAAGGGAGCTATTTTTAAGTGAAACTTCTTATATGTTATATAAATTTTTGGTTTATTTTTGCAAAATATAAAATTTAATAAACTATTTAGTACTTAATTACACCAACACATTCTATAAAATTATATTTCTGAATTATATTCAATGAAATTTCTGTAAATTTTCCTTCTTTTTCAAATAAAGACTGCTTTTATATTTTTCTTGGATTTAAAAATTTTTCTGAAATTAATTTTAAGATTTGATTTCTAGTTCAATCATTTATATTTGTAGCACAATTTCGTATTCATATTAAATTATAGATTCCAGTCTAGTAAACCTTTGTATGGATTTTTAGCGTTTTTGTGGAAACACTTTTTTAGTGTTTCTTTGGAGAGACACACAAATCAGTCAGTTTAAGTCTGTTGAAATATAAAATTAAATCAAATGTTTCTAAATTATTTGGTGATTTTATATTATCAAAAATTGATGATAAAAGAATAATTATTAAAATCACTGTTTTTCTATATATTAAATTTAGTTGTAAATTTTTCCTAATTCTTAATAACTGAGAGTCATTCATGTGCTTAAGTAATATTATATACATATATAGGTATGAAAAATTTAAAATATTTCATAAATTTTGCAATATTTAAAGGTAATTTTTCAGGAGATAAGCTTAACTGTAATTTATGATTGTTATCATTTATTTATTTTAGTAATTTATGATAATTACAATTTTTTAATATAAAATCAAGTTTTATTTTAAAATGGCGGAATTTTATAGAAAATTCATTAAATATACACTACTGGCCATTAAAATTTCTACAGGAAGAAATACAGATAACAAAATGATATTTATTGGACAAATATATTATACTAGAAATAACAAGTGATTAAATTTTCAAAAAATTTGGCTGGATAGATCCTGAGAAATCAATACCCAGAACAACTACTTCTGCCAGTAATAACAGCAGTTATACGCCTGGGCATAGAATCAAACAGAGATTGGATTGCATGTACAGGTACAGATGCCCATGCAGCTTCAACACGATGCCACAGTTCATCAACCGTAGTGACTGGCGTTTGGTGACGAGGCAGTCGCTCGGTAACCATTGACCAGACGTTTTCTATTGGTGAAAGATCTGGAGAACGTGCTGGCCAGGGTAACAGCCGAACATGTTCCGTATCAAGGAAGGTCCGTACAATACCGGCAACATGCGGTCGGGTATTATCCTGCTGAAACGTAGGGTTTCGCAGGGCTCGAATAAAGGGTAGTGCCACGGGTCGTAACACACCAGAAATGTAACGTGAACTGTACAAAGCACCGTCAATGCGAACAAGAGGTGACCGAGACGTGTATCTAATGGCACCCCATACCATCACGCTAGGTGATGGGCCAGTATGACCATGACGAATGCACGCTGCTAGTGTGCGTTCACCACGATGCCGCATAACACGGATGCGACCATCATGATGCTGTACACAGAACCTGGATTCATCTGAAAAGATGACGTCTTGCCATTCGTGCGCCCAGGTTCGTCGTTGAAGGCGCTCTTGTCTATGACGCAGCGTCAAGGGAAGCCGCAGCCATGGTCTCCGAGCTGAGATTCCATGCTGCAAACGTGGAATCACAGCATGCTGCTGGTGGTTCTGCAAACGTCGTCGAACTGCTCGTGCAGACACTTGTTGTCTTCCAAACGACCCCGTTTCTTGACTCACGGCTCGTGTCGTGGTTGCACGATCCATTACGGACATGCGGATAATATGCCTGTCTTCTCGGCTGCTAGTGATAGGTGGCCGTTGAGATCCCGCATAGCGTTCCGTATTACTGTCCTGAACCCATCGATTCCATATTCTACTAACAGTCATTGGATCTCGACCGTCGCGAGCAGCAATACTGCGATAAGATAAACCGTAATCCCGGTACGCTACAATATATCTTTATCAAAGTCAGAAACGTGCTGGTACGCATTTCTCCTTCTTACACGAGGCATCACAACAACTTTTCACCAGGCAACAACTTTCAAATGCAATTTGTGTATGAGGAACCGGCTGAACAATTTCCTCATTTAAACACAATGTAGGTGTCGCTACTAGCGCCTGCTTTGTCTGATTGCGCTGAAAAGTAAATCATTTACATATCACAGCACCTTCTTCCTTTCGTATAAATTTTACGTCTGTAGCATGTCGCCTTCTTGGTGTAGCAATTTTAATGGCCAGTAGTGTAATTTAAAAATAAGATTTCAAGAGTTTGCATAAATTCCATAACATTTAAATAGAACTTTTCAAGAAACATTTTTAGTAGTGAGTTAGAAAATAATAATAACTAAATATGTGTGTATTTCAGTATTTCCATAAATATATTTATTAATTGATTTTTAAATTGAGGGAATAGGATAAAATATAATCTAATTATACGTAAGAATGTTAATTATGTGTTAACAAAACTTGGATATTTGTATTACAGTATTTGAACAGTAAAAATATATTCAAAGTATGAAGAACTTGTTTCACGAAGTTGCACTTTAAAATTACAGAGGGTGATAGGTTGGCAAACAGTTCGGACTGCGAACTAATCTGATAGCAAACACTTTCATTAAAAAAAATTTTTGTTCGGATAACGAACTAAAGTGAATTCTAACGAACATTTCTTGGCTCACAGAATATAATGTGCAGGACTGCAAAACCTAAAGGATCAAAAATAGTTTTTCTGTATTTTGAATTATGTTGCTAGCCTATTAAACTTCAAAGCTATATATAGCAAAATTTTTTTTTTGCTCAATAGAATATTTATGGTCAAAGTAGACCATCAGGTTTGGTTTTTATTTCATTCAAAACCAAAACTGATTTTATTTTGAGCACCACTACGTTCATTCATTGTAAAAGTGGTAAGATGTCAGAGCAATGGTCTTAGAATGGAACCCAAATCAATTTGATACCAGTAAGGTTAAGGATCTTTACAACAACATAGCTATTAATATCTTCCGGAAAATCCTGAAAAAGAGAGAAAAGCATTTGACATTAGACATGTTCTTCAACGCCCTATAAATGAAAAAAGACTGATTAATATGCTAGACTATGTGTATGTATTATTTTTTATAAACTCAATAAGAAATTATAGCTCCTTTTTTTCAATTTCATTTTAGGACCTCCAGAACGAATTACTAGATTTCACAAAATATCTATGGTAAATCGATGACAGCTTAACGTACAATTCAGATAAGGAGCATAGTTTTGTGACAGGTTAACCAATCACCCACTATGTAAGAATGCTTATAAATTGTAGGAGCCATACATGAGTTATTTATTTTATTATATGAGATGAGTGAATTTCATGTTTATATATATATATATATATATATATATATAATCAAATTTAGTGCCTTGTTGAATCGGTTTTGCTATATGTTCCAAAATTTGACCCTACAACATATATATAAATTCCTCGATTCATATGTTAAAATGTAATGATTTTTTTTATGGTAAAAAGAATTAAATTTTCATGGGTACGCACTCCTACATGGTTGATTTTAATATAATATTTATTATTTAAAATAGTTAATGCTAATATTTTTTTTATTAAATATATTTTAGCATTGATATTTTTTGTATAAATTTTCTATATCTATTTCAATAATCCATCATATCAACAAAATTGTTTTTATACATTTTATAAATTTCATTTAGTAATCCTAGAGGTACTTATTAATTTGTTGGGATTTTCTGAGAAGAATTTTACAACGTGGTACTTATAAGTATCTGTAAATGGAATGCTACGTTATGTCTGTAAATGGAATGCTATGTTTCAGATTCTGACTGATAACCAGAACATTTATATGGTTATAAAAGTTAATTTGTTTTAGCTTGATGAGTATAAATGTGTGTAGTGTTGGAATTTGCTTATACATGTACGTAACAACGGAATGTTGAATTGTATTATTGGTTAGGCAGTTTATTTCTATAAATGGAAAATTCCTCGTGATTGTGAGAATCCCAGTTCAAAGATAAACCGAAGCCGGAGTTGTACAACTCACTTTACCTCGCATCCCATTAATGGAAGAATGTCAAATATATTAATATTTAATTATAAAAAACAGCTCTAACATAATAATCCTTTAATGGATTAAAAATATCGAGTAAGATTAATTCCATTTTCCTCATCAAGTAAAGTTGGCCGAGTTCAAGATTATGAAATATTTTCTCTTTGATAATTCTTAGATTATATTGTAAACCATCTTTAATAACCCCTTTTGCAGTTCTGCAAAACTTAGGTACAAATACTTTCCATGGGGATAAACTATTTTCCCACTAGAATGAAAATTTCTGAGATTGAAGCTCAAGAACAAAGAATCGATTAAATTTTAATAAAAATGATATATTTCCTTTGCTTTTGTTCCCTAAGTGCTTGCTTTGCTCACCTTCTTGATTGTCTGAACATCTTCTGGAGGCAGTTGTAGGATGAGCAGAAAAAGTTTTTTAAGCTTTCATGCGAAGAGATCTGTTGGAATTGGAGAAGGTTTTCCAGCACCAAGGTGATAAATATAAATCCCTTTGATGGATCTGGTATATATATATATATATATATATATATATATATATATATATATATATATATATATATATATATATATATATATATATGTACAGGGTGTCCACTAAAGTCCCTTGCCACCCTCTTAACTCGCGACGACGCGCGCTTCTGTTGTGACTCGAAGACGCGCATCAGGCTTCGCAGGCCCTGAAACGTTTTTCGTGAGAAAAATATAAAATAAATTTACATTTACGCTACCGAAAATCTAAGTTTCACAAAAGCATACTACTGAAAATATAAATTAATGTTTTTCAGATAAATGCCACTTTCAAATTACGCAATTACAACTAGTTTAAGTACAAAATATTTAAAATAGTTTAAAGAGGTTCTTTTCTCTTTAAAACTTAAAACTACAAAACATACATGTGGGATATAAATTATTACTAGTATTTATTAATAAAAATTATTTCTACATTAGTAAATTAAAATAAAACTTACATTTTATAGACATTTGCAGCAAACAACGCTGCTATGTTCCCCGCATACATTTTTTTTACACGCGGTACAACACATTTGGGATTTTCTGTCCTTTGTACTGGGACATACATGGCATCTTTTTCTAGAAATTTTTTGCTTTTTTGTGGGGGAGTATCACAGTTTTCACTGCGGTTACAATTCAATTGGTCACGCAATTGACGGGGAAGAGTAGCCTGCATACTTCTTTCTTGAAGGTGGTCCTTCAATAATTCTAAAGAAAGATCTTTTATAAATAAACTTCTTTTCTTATACTGAACGGGTGGCGTATTTGATGACAGTAATATGATACGAGAATTTATAGTAGCAATATTCAGCATACTGAAAAATATGACCATAGGCCATCTTTTACTTATCCTGGCAGTAGAATATGTAGCTGATATTTCATCCACTACATCAACTGCGCCCTTTGTAAGGTTATAAAATGTTATAATCTCTGGTTTCTTTGCTTCTCCTGTAGAAGCGTCAATTGCACCACCATAATGCATTGAGGATAAAAGAACAACACATTTGTTTTTTTTCGGTACGTAAGAAACCAATGTCAAATGTTTTTGGAATCCAAATAATGTTGAATATTTTTCTCGTTTTTTTCCAGAAATGAATTCCTTTGGAAGCTCTCTTTTATTTTTTCGGACTGTTCCCACAAGTGTAATTTTTTTCTTCAAGAGGTCTTTAGCTAAATCATAACTTGTGTACCAATTGACAACAGTTAGGTTGCGTCCTGAATTGAAAATAGGCTCTAGTAATCTTTTTACAATTTTATCTGGGCCATTTTCAACGTTATATGGTCCTGCTGGTTGAGTTCCTGCATAAATCTCTAGGTTTCATGTATAAAATGTTCTCGCATCTACCAAGGCAAAAATTTTTATTCCATACTTGGCTGGTTTATTTGGCATGTACTGTCGAAATGAACACCTTCCTCTGAACGGTTCTAATTTCTCGTCGATTGTCACATATTCCCCAAGAGTTTGAACTTTTTGACAATTTGCGACGAACATTTCAAAAATATTTCTGATGGGAGCAAGTTTATTTACTTCTCTTCTAGAAGAACGATCTCTTATGTCATCAAATCTGACACACCTCATTAGAAATAAAAAACGTTTATATGACATAGTACGGTGGAAAATGCCAATTCCTGTTCCATCAGTAGCCCAGAGGTCCTTTACATTTACATGGGAAGATTTGTGCAGTCCACCAAAATAGAGAAGTCCTATAAATGCTTTTATTTCAGAAATATTTGTAGGATGGGCGTCTCTTTCTCTTCCAAATTTACATGCAATTGATCGAATATAAATATTCGTGCACTCGACAATAATTGATATCATACTTTCATCAATCAGAAATGTCCAAGAATTTATTGGCGAGGATACATTTTTTGTCTCGCCAATATTTCCAGGCAATTTTGAAATGATATTGTGAGCAGGAGTTCTCACAATTTTTCTTGGCTCCTTTTTACGCCATATCGTTTTACCGTCTTTCCCAACGTAATCTCTCATCGGTGTATTCACAAAAGTACACTTCACTGTCTGAATCTAGCTCCTCTTCTGAATTCGATTGATGATCACTAATTAATTCTTCATCTTCCTCATTAAGAGATATTTCATCTGTTGAAACTTCCGCTAATAATTTTTGCAATTTTTCGCATTCCTCTTTGTAACTCAAGTATCGAGACATTATTGCGAACGCGCGCAGCGGGCTTTCGAGGTCCGCGTAATTGTTTCTGACTGCAGGTGTTCCATTTTCCAAGAAACAAGAGGGGTGAAATTCCTAGAATGACTAGGGGCAGGTGGCAAATGACCTTGGACGCAGCTACTGGGGAATTTGATTTTCTACGCTGAAAAACCGATTTTCTGCAGAATTTTTTTTAAGCGCTCGGGCCTCTGAGGCCCGAGGCGCGCGCTCGCGGGTTAACTTCGGAACGGCTGCTGATATATTCATAAAAGAGGTGTCGAGGTATAGTAAAGCAGCCATGCACTACTAAATAAAATAGACTACAGCGCCACCTGGGGAAAAAGCGGAGTTAGCATTTCTATCTCGAAAACGGAACGAGATAAAGAGAAAAAGTGATTTACAAAGTTATCCTCGATTTAGTGCGAAACGATACCTTGTAGGTATGGATATGAAGAATACAACGGTTAAAACGCGCATTTGTTGTTTTGTGCTGTGAGGTAGCACATCGTACGTGTGCATAATTTAAAAAAACAAAATCGTTTTCGTACTTAAATTTTTCACTTTTATTTCGAGATGGGAAGAAAGGAAATATTATAAACAATTCCAATATTTTGAATGCAGTATGCAAATACGTAAGAAACGTCACGCCTGTTCATCTGAGACAGCTATAAAAGAGTTATCTTCTTGGGGCTTTAGTATGTTGATGCTCATGATCATGGCTGAGTATTCCAAAGTTGAATATTGTGAGATGGCTTTATTGTACGGTGAATGTCGACGTAAGGCACGATCAGCAGCAAGGTTGTACCGCCAACGTTTCCCCGCAGGCCCGCAACCTTCTCATCAAACCATCTTAACTGTTGTAAAACGTTTAAGGGAGACAGGTTGCATTACTAGTCAACCTCGATCTGGCAGACCAGATAAGGTAGGCCGGCAAGTTCAACCGGATGAGGTATTAGCATATGCCCTCGCATATCCTAACTGCAGCGTAAGAGAGATCAGTCAACACTGTGGTCTCTCCCAAAGTCAGGTTTGGAAATTCCTAAGCGAATCAGGTGCTCATCCGTACCGACCAACACCTGAACAGGTTTTAATGGACGGGGATGCCGAGCGACGCTATGCATGGTGCAACTTCGTCATGAATCAGATACAGGTCCAGCCAACATTCTTGTCAGATATAATGTGGACGGATGAGGCATGCTTTTCACGGAATGGTATTTACAATAGCCAAAACTCCCATTACTGGGCCCTGGAAAATCCTAAATGTTTCGTCGACGTTCAACATCAAATGCGGTATGCTATTAACGTTAAGTGTGCAATTTACAGTAACAAGCTGCTAGGCCCAATATTCTACAATGGCACGCTAACGGGTGCACAAAATTAACGATTGCTACAGAATGTATTACACGATTTTGTGGAGAACCTGATATTGATTAATCTTAAGAATCTATGGTTTCAACATGACGGCGCGTCTGCTCACAAGACATCTCCAGTAAAGCAGTACCTCATCAAGAAATTTGGCAACCAAATACTAGGGTATGGCGGTTTCGAAGAGTGGCCTCCACGCTCTCCTGATCTGACTCCACTGGACTTTTTCCTGTGGGGCTACTTGAAACAGCAGGTGTATGCGACCCCTCCACAAAATTTGCAGAACCTTAAACGACGCATTACTGTCGCGTGTTCCAACGTGTCACGCTCTATGCTCCAACGTGTGCAACGTAATCTTCAAGTGAGAATGCAAATGTGCATTGCAGCTGACGGTGAGAAGTTTTAACATCTTAAATAAAGTATATCGTTATAATTATTTCCTTTTTCCATTCTTAGATCGTTTTGTGACGTCACAGCATGAAACAATAAATGCGTGTTTTGTGTTTTAACCGTTGTATTCTTCACATTAATGCCTACAATATATCTTTTCGTACTAAATCGAGGATACTCTACAACTTTGTATATCACTTTTTCACTCTACCTCATTCCGTTTTCGAGATATGAATGCTGACTCCGCTTTTTTCTACCAGTTGGCGCTGTAGTTTGTTTTATTCAGTAGCGCATGGCTGCTTTACATAGACACCACTTTCATAAATATAGCAGCAGCCGTTCCGAAGTTAAAAGGGTGGCAAGGGACTTTAGTGGACACCCTGTATATATATATATATATATATATATATATATATATATATATATATATATATATATATAATTTTATAATCCTAATGCAACTAAATATTTCAGGTAGTGTATTCATTTAAAATATTAAAAAATTACAAATTATATTTATTACAATTGAAATATCAAAGATAAATGATTTTGTAAAATATAAATTAAGATCGTTTTAAAGTCCCTATGTTGTTGTTGCATGTCCTGTGGTCAGCAGTGCTAGGACCAGGTCCATAACTTCCCAAAACATTTAAGCTATTAGCACACCGAGAGAATTTAGCACCATCAAAATATTGTCGTATAAATCTTGCGTGGATATCCCCAGGAACGCAAGGATTTGTTTTGGTGTAGCTTATTCAGCAAAACAATTGGAACAGATCTTGAAACTTTTGGAGCTTTCAGAAAATTTTAATGATTTGAGGCGATCACTTCAAAAACGGGCGAGAGTAGTTTACTCTTATCTTTTAAAGCTATGAGCCAGTGAGCCTTCCGGATGAAAACATCGATGCCATTGGTGCTCTGGAAGGACATTCCATGTGGTCTCAATTCTACTTTTTACTCTTGAAAAGACTTCTTAAAAAGTAAGTGGTGCCAACGGCTCCGAGCGGTATTCAACAGTAACCTTAGACTGGTATGCGGCTGAATCTTGAGTGCTCTGGCAAGCCTGGGATTTCTATTGGTGGTAGTTTAATTACCGGTACAGTAACCTAAATTGGACAGGTTGCAGTAGGATAGGAGCCAAATTAAATGGAATATCAACAAGAACTATGTCAGTCCTCTGCCTCTAGGTGATAACGTGACTAACAGAGGCTGCAACATTTCCCGACTCATTTAAATGCCAAAAGTACTATTAAATGTCTCATGTGCTGAAACAACTGCATATCTCATTTACTACAAATACACTGTAATAAGGACCCAATTTTGGGTATATAATTATAAATCTTTTATTGATTTCCATTAATATTGACATTCAAATCAACCAAATCGATAACACCATAACTTAAATCAATTTGCATTGTTTTTATTTTCATTTAAACTGATATTTTTTGTTAGTTTAGACAGAAAATCGATGAATACATTTTCGTTTTGCTAAATTTTTTATATTTATCGTTTTTTTTTGTGATTAACACAATTAGCAAATAATTTAATACAATTATATCGATATCTACAATTATCTAATTGATTAATATGATCATTTGTAAAAATAATAATGATAAGTAATTTAATTTTACCTTTTATCTTCGATTTATGATTCAGGGATCAAAATATTCTGATAATGTTTTCTGAAATTATTAGAAGGCGATTGGGTGTTATTCTCTGATATTCCAGATGCATCAAACATAACGATAGTTTTACATCATCATACTTGATATATTTTCATTTTTATAGCTTCTTGTTCCTTCTTCTTTCTTTTATGACCGATATTAAATAGTTCAGGAAATTTACACCAGGCGACTTTTACTGTTTCTTTGGAAACATCAAATCTCATAAAGGAGAATTTTTAAACAATGTTCTCTCGTGTTGCAGAACAAGATAAAAAAGGGATAACCTTTCAAGTGATCCTAAAATTTCTTTTTCTCACAATAAATTGTTTTTTACCCTGTTGGCGTTACAAGGGATCGTTTTTATCTAATTTATAATTTACTTAAAAGATCAGGTGTCTTTTGTGAGAAAATGTTTGTGTTGTGAATAGTAAAGTGTTCTTTTTGAATCTGTTGGTAGTTTTTAACGGAAAAGCTATAAATTCGATATGAACATTTTTTACGTTTATTTAAAATTCATAATAGCCTCTAAAATGATACAGTTGGTTAGCATTTGCTTTATGGAGATTTCGAGAAAAATCTTTTAAATTATATTTATAATGAAAAAAAAATAATGTTCTGATATTTTAGATTTTTAAAATATTATTTGAAGATGTTAATGTATTTAAATTATTTAAGCATTTAATATTATTTAAATTATTTAAGCATTAAAATTATTTAAGCAATGTATTTAAATTATTTAAGCATTAAAGAAATATTAAAGCATGAAATTAAAATAATTTTCCATTCTAAAAATCCCAAAATGTAAGTTAGCGTAAATAATTATGGAAACGATGAAAACATGCGAAATAAATATATAATATGATTATTTCTGTTAAGTGTCTACTTTGGAAATTTTCACGTACAAAACGAATTCCTTATAATCTATATGAAAGTAAATACAAAATGAAAACATTGATATTTTTTATTCAATCAAATTTCAATGAAATATGAGCACCAAGTGCACGAAAACACACGTAACGATATTTTACTATCAATTCGGACACACCCACGCACATCCACATGTAATTATAAATGCATTCAAAGCGAATGACTTCGTGCAAATTTGGTTATTATAGCATCTTGACATTTAACAAATAAGAGTAAAATTGATTTCAAAGATGAAGAAGTAAGGATTTTAAGGAAAATATTTTTTTTACTTAGAACTATATATATTTGTCTGCTGGAAATATAAGATCTTTAAAAAAATTGAGCAATTTTAAAGATAATGGTTGAGAAAATGTTTTGCTGATATTAAAAAAATATTCCTTTTTTTTTTCAAAATATACTGTTAGATTTTAGATTTTTTAGGGTATCAGATAACACTTCTGGTATCTCTTTTAATTTTTAAATATTTCAGCTTCCAGATTTAGTAGTTGATACATTAAAAGTTTTTTAATACTATGACTTAGATTCATTAAAAGGGATTATTTAAATTTTGAGAAAATATTAGAAAGGTTATTTATAGCATGTAAAATATTTTTATAGGAACAGTTGAATTTCTTGTAGCAATTTTGCAAGTTTTTATCGTCCTTATTTTTTATCTGAAAAATTATGTTTATTGTTTCTTAAACATTTTTGCTATGAAAATTTAATTTTAAAATAATGGATTTAAGAAAGGACTATTAGTTTAGAGCAAATTTATACTACATTTACAAATTTGATTAATTTGTTGTTTATAAATTTAATAACTATGTAAAACCAAATAGTATATAAAATATAACATTTTAAAGAATTATAACTTCTAGAAAAATGTATAAAAACATAAGTACTTTGAATAAAAATTAAAATTTCTCAGAAATTAAAAAAAAAATTTTATATTTATGCAAATTTAATGATAACACATATTAGAGAAGTGTTCTAGCGACCGCTGCCGCATAATCCAGTATGCCAAATTCTGAGCTTTGCGATTATTTTGGCAGATTTCCTTGTTATCTGTCAACCTTGTTTTTATTACATCATACAGCTGGAGTCCTATAAGAATTATGTAGAAAATTGTATTTTGGAAACCCTGTGATTTTACGTTATCATGAAACGTCACAATACGTCACCTTGGTACTATTACTTCATCGACAAAAAATTTTGAATTTCGTATGCTGGATTATACAGCAGCTGTGACGAGTTCCAATGGCCCAGAAAGAATACCAGAAGAAGAAACTGAAATGATATATCCTGAAGATAAATTAAAACTTAGTGTTAATAAGGATTGTTTGTGATCGATTTTGAGGGTGGGAGTTTTCTTACTCGATTTCGTTATCCTATAATCAAGTAGCTGAATGCGGCTAGTTGTGTGTTTTGATGTAAAATTGTTTAAATAGATCCTTATTAACACGAAACGCTCTTTAAATAATGTTTCAAATAACATAATATTTTAAAACCACCTTTTCACTTGCAAAATTTTCAACAATAAATTATTTTTGTGTTATGTATGTTTTCATTTAAATTTATTCACATCAATGTTACCAACACATGTGTGACATTCTTTCAATTAATCTAAATAGTAAATCTTAAATTTTACTTCGCTGAAAAGTGCTAAGATAATTTTATTTTCTAGTTAAATATTTATCATATCAACCACATTTTAAGAAGATTAAGTTAAAGACTCAAGTCTTTTTTTTGCTGTACAGGAAAAATATATTTCACAATGTTGTGTCTACTCAATGCCTGAAATAAATTGCTAAAGCGTACGCAATTAATTATTACTTTCATATATTATGGTCTTGATACACATTAGGGTTTTGACGAAATAAATAATTCGTTTCTTTGGGAGAATAAAGCATAGACCTTGTAAGCTTGATAACCTTTCAGGAAAGCTGTCAAAAATCCATTAGTATTATTTGCATCATTAAATGGATTTTAATCATAATCAATCATTTTCTAATTTAAACTCTCCATAAAATACAAACATAGTACCCATAATGCTCAGGTTTTTTGTGGCAAAAATAAATTTTAATTAAAGGTTATCAGCATTTATTAATTCTCTTTATCATTTTAATGGTAATGGCTTTCTTTGTGAATATTTTGCCCAAAGTTAAAACTAAAAATTAATAAATGAAAGTGATTAGAATGATTCCTATTAATGAATGGGTAAACGTTAATACTTTAATTTGTGTGTGTGTGAGCTTTAGGAATATATTTATAGTTCTTTAAAGGAATTTTTCAAATTTAAATATTTATAAGTTTAATAAACTGAGCCCCAATTGCTTTTATAAAATAAAGTTTTAAATATCTTTATATTAATTAATGATATAAAAAATGTAAATGTTATAAAATACACACAAAAAATTATACAAAAACCCTATAAATATAATTAGTGATGCAAAATGAATAAAAATTTAAATACATTTTAATTTACATAAACAAGACATTTTAAGATTTTTGTAAGTTACATTTTTATTTCTACTTGAAATTAAGTGATGAAAATTGTTCCTTTAGTTTATTAGGATTTCAGAATTGTTAAATATTTTATTTGACGTTTGATAAACATATTTTTTGGTTATTAAATAAATTCAATTTTTCAGATATCAAAACAATAATTTAAATTTATTTATTATTATAATTATGGGATTACAAAGATTTGAAAACCTTCTTACTCTAGAGTGTTAATATTTTCTATTTTTTAATTCAAAATTAAAGAAGAATTTTGTAAAAATCTTTGAAATTTTGACAAAAACTAAGTGATGAGTTCAAAATTTGAGCTGGCCGCACAGAAATAGAGTTTTATAAATTGCGAGAAATGCATCTTAAAATGCATTGCTTCTGTATGTGGAAAACTCTTCATTACTCTAAAAACGATCAATTTCAAATATATTTTCAGTAAATTAACTGCATTAAATATTAAAAATTATGTTTTGAATTTTTAATTGCTCTCAATTAGAATATTTTTTTAGTTTTAAATCATTACATTTACGTCTTTATTTGAATAGAATGAAGATTAAAATTTCAATTAGTGTAGATCATTTCTATATATATATATAACTGTAGTTTCAAAAATTTACTTATGAACTATCACTACCTTTCGTAAGTGAAAGATCGTGAGGCATATCCTTTATATTATTAACGATTGATTTTAATTTGTTAATTTTTCTCCAATGCTCAGCTACTGTTAGTAATTTTATCCTGTTCATCTCTACAAGGGGTGAAGGTGATGACAACTTAAACAAAGTGGCACCTAGTGGGTGTGACATCTTCACGCTGAAAGTGATAGGATAGAGAAACACTCAATAAGAGAGAGAAAGGAGCATTCATGCCAGAACCAGGGACCTACTATTTCGAAGTTACGGATGCTAACCATTCCGCCATTGGTCCGCAAATTTGCTAAATATCCGATACAAAAAAAAACATAATCAGTAATGATTAACTATTGATATGAATTTTGATGCAGCATAATATATCTCTCAAGAAATCAAAAATTAAATAATCCTGAAATTTATGTATATTTAAATAAAGAATTAAAGCATATATTTTTATGATAATAGCTATTTAAGCATTGTGTAAATAAAGCCAACGTGTCATAATTAAATTAGATTTAATTATAATTAAGTAGCGTAGTTAATTATAAAATTCCTTAAATAAATAATTAAAATACCCTAAAGAAAAATGAGAAGGGAACCAGATTTAAATATTTTTTTTATAATAATTCACCTAAATTAAACATCAATCATTTAAAGTATAGGAGCAAACGAAAAATACTGGAGATCAATTTTTACAGTACCATTTCATAGTGATAGATTTAGTAACACCTCTGAAAAGTGGAATTAAATTGCTTAGTAATCTCATATATTACTTTATCAGGTCTATTATTTTATATCTATTTTTGAAAAATGGATGTTTAACAATTCCATTTGTTTGAGAATACTGCATACTGTATTGAAAATCTCTCATTCTTTCAAAACAACAATTATTGTCATTTACTTGTTACCAAAATTTCTTCTACGAAATTTTGCATAAAATTATTGCTCCTGTAAAAAGTTTTTTTACATACATACTGTGTACTGCTTATTAAAAAACACAGTTTATTACGCTTATGAGTATATTTTATTCTGTATGCATGTTTGTTTGTTCTGCATGAAGTTCTTACTTTTTTGGTAATTTTACTTTTAACAAATATTTTGCTTATTTATTTGTTAATTCAATTTTATTACTAGATTATTTTTTATTATTACACTATTCCTTTTTTTACATATTTAATAAAAATAAGAGAATAATTTGCAGTTTTTGCTTTCAAGCTTACATATTTATCATTTTTGTTTTGATAAAAATTTATTACATTAACGTTCTTTATTTTGGGATAAAATTTAGAAGGATAATTCATAAGCGAATCCTCTAAGTATATGTATAAAATCATTTAATATTTATCAAAATTAGCGAAAGAATAAATATAAATTGTCTAATTCTATCAGTTATTGCATTTGTTATTTCATTAAAAGTATAATACTTTAAAATTACGTATGAGAGTAAATAAAAATGAACAAAATATTACGAACTTCACAGAGGGAAGTTTCATATTATTTATGCTTCAATACTTGAATATGATAGGTGATATTTCAGTTGAATGTTTGTCTAGAAAAAGAAATAAACTAGATTTATATAAGGTTTTATGAGTGGAAGAAACATTTTGAGCTAGATATTCATTAAAAAGTATATTTGAGCTATAAGTAAAGAAGCTTTGTTTATACTAATCCATTTTATCCTATGTGTATGATATTCATATTTATTATAAATTCCTTACATTTAGAAAGTAAGCATTTTTAAATTTTTCTCAAGAACTCATAGGAGAAAAACTCATACTTCAAGATTTTTTGCACATGTAAAATTAATGCATTCCAATCTCAGAATATGAAATTTTTTTAATTTAATTTATAATACTTTGCTTTGTAATGTTTTTTTTTAAATATTATTGAATTTAATCATAAAATAATATTCAAAATGATCATAAAATTATTCAAAATGAAATTTTTAATATAACGCAAATAAAAAAACTAAATTTCATGTAAAACTTGCAAAAAAAAATTATGTTCACATTTTACATACAAGAAGCTCCATTTTTAATTTATTAATTATTATATGGCTCTAATAACACAAAAAAATATAATTTCATTTACAGAATAAAATTATTAAATATTGAAAGGAAGTATTTAAAATTTTGTATAGAGAGATCACTTTTCTATTAAAGCTATTTTAAAATAAATCTCTGTTAATTTGAATTTCCATTTAATTGTTTTACTCATTTTATCATCTTCACTCTACTGCTATTGCTCTACCAATAATTTTTGTATTGAAATATTCTATGTTAACATATCAGCAGACACATTTAGAATATTTAATGACTTCCTGGAAAATAAATTTTAGCCGAATTATATTCATCACAGTAACATAAAATCATTAGCGGAGAAGAAACACTGTTGAATAGGATGCATGAATTTGGATTACTTCTAGTACTTACTTTATATAATCTTGTCAAATTAGTATATATATGTATATATATATATATATATATATATATATATATATATAGTCTCTTCCATTTGTATCGATTAATACGAAAATTTAATTGTTAAATGAAATGGAATTTCATTTAACGGTCACATTTGGAAATAGCATTTTAAAATGGCTTCAGGCTTTAAGAGATTCATTATCAAACATAATTAATGTTTGATAATAGCTTTCAGGAAAATTGGTATTATGTAAAATAACTCTTTAAATGCGTAAAACTGTATTTCCATAAACTGACTCGAAATTCTGATGGCATAATCTCGCAGCTTGAATTTAAAATTTCTATCCAATGTAAAATTCATCAATTAGCTATAAATAAAAATTATAACGTAATGTTTTGTCGATACATTTTCTTTAAAAAAAAGATATTTTTTTCTCGGAACAATGCTAGGCTAGTTGAGCTCTGTTATTAAAATTGATAGACGAGGCTATTATTTTTTAATGCTGTGTATGAAACACAAAAGGTTTAGTTTGTATTATTCAAATCTTGTTTTAGCGATGTGATGTATACAGCAAATATTCAATTTTAGTATTTTATAAATAAACAATACATCCAAACATATCATATATCACATTTAAAATATACTTTACATATTTTATATAAATATAAGAAAAATGCCACGAAAAATTTTTTTTCAGTCAAATGAAAAACTAAACTAAAAATTTAGAATAACGGATTAAGAATAATTTGTTTCGTGAGGGCTTAGTTGGTTATAGCATTGTTTTCCATTATCGGAAGGTAGTGTTTTCGAACACTAGCCCAGCCAAAGATCTGTTGGGTTAGATAATAGTGGCTGGAGAATGTAGAATATGTGGTGGTAATGTTTTATAGGTGAAATAATATCCATGGAAGTGGTAAGTTTTGCTTGGGGTTTTCTGCTTGTTTCCTGTCCCAAAATTAAAAAAGACTCATCATTTAAGCAACTAATTGTATAATAGGCTTGAAGAAAAGTCACATTTAATCTATTAGATGTGTAGTTTATTCGTATTCTGTTTATTAGATTGCATTATATTCAAAATAACTAAAGAAACTTCAGCACTTAACGGATATTTTATTAAGCGAGCAGCATCGATTGCATCAGCAAGGCAACTAAACATGGTGCTCAAAACAACATGTTTTTTACAAGTACAGTTCGGTTTCCAGTTAACATTGATACACAATTAAAAAATGTGAAAGTAAAATTACACAAAACTGAAACACATAAATCATTACAAAAATTAACTTATAATTAATTACTTTCAAATAAAATTAACTTAACATTTATTACTTTAAGAAATAGAATTGGTTTTCTTTGTAACCCTGTCAAACATCATTCAATCCATTTGAGAAAGTACTGTGACAGGTGCAGCCATCTAGTGGCAAAAATAACAATAACTGTCGTCCTAACAAATCTTTTAATGCCTCATGGTCTTGGACCGTCTGAAGCTGCATCTTACACCTTTCGTCGGCTTAAAAATCACAGATACTTTTCTAGGTTGAAACATTAATTCAAATCGAGACTTGATTTAGATGTTTCTGTCATCCTCAACATTTTAGACAAGACAAGTATACCCCACTTGTCTTGTCTTATCTAACAAGCCATATTGAAGAGTAGTTTAAATAAATAGGTAATCCTTAAAGTTTGCTATGGCAAATTTAAAGAAATGGACTCAATTATGCATACATGATGTCTCAAATTATATTTTAATCTTGTCCTAAATATTAGGACATGTTTAAGAGTATGAAGACTGATAATCTATTTTATCTAATTCACTGTAATATTATTTTATACCAATTGTGATTCTGAGTCTTTGACATGAATCTTAGATGTCTTTAAAAAGTATACCAATGTTTTACTTACTTCAGTGTTCCTCAACCTTTTAGTATTCACGGCCCAATTTTCAATCACAGTTTTCATCGCGCCCTCCTCCCAACCGTACACAATAAAATGTGTACAATAATAATGTATTTTGAGTATTCGGACACTAAACCTACACTACAACGTTAATTTTAAACTTTACATAATACCAAGAATACGGAAATTTATTGACATTTCGGAACACCGATCCTCAGCATTGAAAAACAAGAATCCTATGCCTTTTTATTGCTCTTGCGTCCCGCCATGTCGGGCATTTTCATGGTTTCGCGAGAAGTTTTGATTTTTCTGGTCATCTTAAAAGTTAAGTTAGGAGCGTCCGCAGATGTGAACAAATGTTTTCTCATAGGGAAAAGGAGAAAGTTCTATGACTCCAATTTCAATTCCAGACAATCTTATTCGAGTTGATCCTTCTATCGCTATTGAATCTATTCTTATTGTGTATGTTATATGTATTTTCGTGTAACTGCAATTCACCATATTAAATATTCCCGGCAGAAGACTTATGCAGAATCATGGATAAATTTTTAAGCGGGCGTAATCGAGCATTAGCCGATAGACAAGCATCAATAAGTACATTGACGAGCGTGATTCCGAAAATAAAATCAAGAAAATATTCTCAAGAATACTTAAATTTTGGGTTCACTAGTACTGAAGTAAATGAAGAAGAAAGGCCCCTGTGTATCATTTGCTCAAAAATTTTGGTGGCAGACAGATTGAAACCTAATAAACTTAAACGACATTTGGAAAAGCTTCATAGTGAGTACATAAACAAACCCAGAGAATTCTTCGAATTAAAATTAAAATCATATGAAAAGCAAAAATCATTATTTAAAAAAATTTTGTCTGTGAATAAAAGAACTTTAATTGCCTCTTACAAAGTTTCATATAAAATAGCCACAGATGTAAAAAGCCTCACACCATTGGTTAAGAGCTCATTTTGCCAGCCGCAATTGAGAGTGTAGTAGTTATGTTTGGAGATAATTTTGCAAAACAATTGTATAGTCTATATCTCTTTCAAATGATACTGTTGCCCGTCGAATTAATGATATACTTTAAAATGTAGAGTGTCAGCATTTGTCAAAGTTGCGTGACAAATTGTTTTTAATACAACTCGATGAGGCAACAGATAAAAATAAGGATGCTCATTTTATTTCCTATGTCAGATTTTGTGATGATTTGTCAGTAGTAGAAGAATTACTTTTCTGCAAACCAATAGAACTCAAAGAAACAGCCCTCGCATTGTTTGCTATCTTAAATGATTTTATGAACAAGGCAAACATAGAATGGAAAAATTGCATCGGAATATGCACCGATGGTGCTCGTTCTATGTCCGGAAGATTCCAAAGTATTCAAGCACTTGTGAAACAAAAAAGGAGCCACAGTGCGTCTGGACACATTGCATGATCCACAGAGAAGCTTTGGCTTCCAAAGAAATGAGTACTGGTTTGAATATTGTGTTAACTACGGTTGTAACCGTAGAAAATTACAAAAAAATGAGACCCCTGAAATCAAGAATCTTTTCCGCTCTTTGTAAAGACATGGATGCAGTACATTCAGTGTTACTATTTTATTGCGAAGCAAGATGGTTATCACGAGGAAAATTTTTGCAACGTGTTTATGAATTAAGAGAAGAAATCGCCGTTTTCTTGGAAGAAGAAAACAGACCGGAAGCAGAGAATTTTCGCAAAAGTTTGTTTGCGATGAAATTGAGATATATGGTCGACATATTCGAGAAATTAAGTAAATTAATCTTCAACTGCAAGGAGCAAATACACATATATTGGATACGAGTGATAAAGTTAGTGCTTTTTGTAGGAAATTGGTATTGTGCAGCAGAAATTTAAAGCAAGAAAACTTAACAATGTTGGCAAATTTGAATGATTGTATTAAAACTTACAAGACAGAAGAACAACCTGTAAAAGTTGTTTTTGCAACCATTGAAAATCATTTAGCAATGCTCGCAAAGAATTTTAAAAAGTATTTTCTTGCTGACGACAAACTGATATTAACTTACAAGTGGGTGAGCATCCATTTCAAAATACTCCCTAAGGACTCTCAATTGAAGAGGAAGAAACCTTCATAGACTTCATGGTAAGCGGTGAAACCAAAGGACAATATTGAGCAATAAATTACTCTTTGAATTTTGGGTAGGAGTGGATGATGAGTTTTCTGTACTAAAAGCAAGGGCATTTCGCATTCTACTACCATTTCCAACATCTTACCTTTCTTGAAACTGGATTTTCTGTGGTGGCTTCTTTGAAGACAAAATATAGGCTAATATAGAAATCTCGGCTAAATATAGAAAAAACTGAGAGTGTCTATTTCTAATATTAAACCCTCCTTCGAAAAACTTTGCTGTGAAAGACAGGCCCAAGGAAGTCACTAATAATTATTAAATTTGTTTTTAATTATTGTAAGTTGTTTTAATTTAATAAGTTAATTATTAAATATGTCAAAATGTATTTTACTTTGTATGTGTGAGTCTTTCTTTTCAGTCAATTAATCAATTTTGGTTCAATCTGCGCCCCACAGTTTGAGAATCACTGACTTACATCAAATATGGTTCACAAGTGTGGTGAAACTGCATCTGATTGCATGTTTATTTTTTATTTGAAAGAATTTAATTTCTTTTCTTATTAGCATACTTATTCTTATTTGATTTTTGCTCACCATATGAAGTAAATTGATGATGCTTACTCTGACCAAGTAATATGGTTTCAATGAAACTTAAATAACGAAGCATAGCTCTCAGAAGCTACCAATTTGGATTAAGTCAAATGATTTCAGGAGTGCTTTTAGCATTATGCTCGTTTAGCTAATTTTGAATGTAGCATTAAAATAATAAAAAATAGATTCATTGATTTAAAAAAGCAAAATTACTATGTAAAATGAAATTTTGGGAAATAACTCCTAAAATTTATCTTAATTAATTCAAATACTTTTTATACTTTCAATGTGATGATCCATTAGATATTTAATAGCAAATCAAAGTCACTGGAAAGTAAAAAACTTGTTGTTTTGTCACAAAGAGTGTACAAATTTTGTTAAATATAATATAGCATTACATAAGTTTCTTTTCTGTTTTAATTTAAATAATAAATGTGTTGTTAAAATAAAACAGAAGAAAATATATGTATTAAAGATCTATAAGCTAAACAATTGTAGACATTTTTAAGTATTGGCAATACAAGAACAGAAAACGTAAAACAATTTTACAAATAAGCATAAAATTTTGCAAAAATTGATTTTCCAGTTTATATAAGCGTAAAAAAAATTGAAAAAAATATACATTAGTGACACATTTATGATATTTCAAAATTGATAATCCAGTTATGTTATTGTTAGAAAAAATTGGAATACTAACGTACAAGTGTTTTGATTTCTTGAAGCAAATTTCTTTTTAGCGATTAAAAGAATATTTAAACTTCTATCAGTTTTGAGCATTAAACTATATTAAAATGTCAGAGTTTGAGAAAAAAAGTTTCTTAATAAAAAGTACTATCAACATTAGTTTAGAAAAATAATTAAATTAATCTGGAATTAATTAACTTTGGACACTAATTGCATAGTTTACTTTAATTGTATATCTAATTTACTTAAAGATGATTGTGTTTAATTAAAATAAAATTTAGCACAGGATTGGAGATTAAAGAAGAAATATCATTTCATGCATTAACTTAGAAAAAAAACTTTAAAGTTTGAGATAGAAATTTTCGATTCAAAAAAGAAATAAAAACGTAATATTCTAAAGAAGTAATTTGAGATATTTTATAAAATGGATAAGTATATTTAAAAAAAAAGATAATCTTAATAATGTACAAAGGTAATTGATACCATTTTTTCTGAAAAAAATGTATTAGCTAAATTTCAATTCATTAGGTAAAATTAATTTTTATGAAATTATTTTCTCTTTTCTTCCTCAGTCAAACAATAAATATAACATAAATAATTGTAATTAAAATTTAAAAGCAATATTTTTACAATGAATTATTTGAGCATTTAAATGTAACGAAATATTAAAAATTCATTCAAATATGACAAAATATTCTCAAAACCCTGTTTTGAAATATATAATAAATTTAGTGATATACATTGTTTTTATGGTATACAAGAGCCTTCATTCCATTTTTACTTAAGGTTTATTTTTTTGCGTGTATTATAAGATTTATCAATTAAATCAATCAAATTAATATCCTATTTGAAAGATTTTGTTATTAATTTTTTCTTTTAATTCAAGGTTCTGTTGCGTTTTTTAGAAACCAGTACTGTATTACGTGAAATTATAATCAATAAAAACATGAGATTTCTCTATTTCAAAGTTTTTTCAAAAGTCATTTAGTTAATAAACAACGTAATTTGTGTGTGAATAATTTAAAATTTTTATTCTTAAAAAAATCTTTATTTATGCATTTTTATAAGGTAAACAAAAAAAGTTCTTGTTATTTTCATGTTGCCGTAAATGGAGTGAGAATAAGTATGCAAATTAGTGTATGACGTTATTGAGATATTTGTCAGTCGAGAAAAGGGATATCATTTTTTATAAAAACAGGTTCATCAAGCATATTCGTCAATCATCACACGTACAGTATCGAAGAGAAGTGGACGTATCGTTTTGTGTTGTTTGCTTCACTACCTCAAGCTGGGGTTATCAGCTTCTGGATCAAGTCACCGAATATGTCAAGCATTTGGAGATAGTAACCAGCTTGTTCTCCCTATCTATCGCCAAATGAAAACATGCGATACATGCTTGCAGAACAAATGAACCAGGATATACCTTCCTTTGCTACACCTGATTGGAGATAGTAACCAGCTTGTTCTCCCTATCTATCGCCAAATGAAAACATGCGATACATGCTTGCAGAACAAATGAGCCAGGATATACCTTCCTTTGTCACACTTGATTGACTTTGGTAATATGAAGAAGCCCCATGGATTGCTATATCCGATGGATGCGTCCAAAGACTTTTTTTTAATTCTATGCTGAGTCGTGTGGTGTCAAGTATAGCCAACAATGGAGGCTACACTAACTACTAATCTTGTCACCATCCCGACTTCACAAGAGGCTGTAATTTCAATCATTTTAATTTTATATAACGTGCTATATGCCAGATATATTATTTATATAATCATAGGAAAAGTAAAATTATTTATATCAATTCGAATATTCTTATAAACATTGACTAAACTTAAATATCTATTAACTGGTGCTATTAATTCAAAAACAGAAACTTTAGAGAGGTTTATGAAATATAACCTATTTTCTTATTGGTAACAATTGCTTATGATGGAATTGATTTAAGCAGTTCTTAAGCTTCCTTTCTGTTCTTTTAAGCAAAATTTATCCTTATATTCTCTTTTATCTTTCAAGCTTTCTGGTGGAGTCGAAGGTAAGCTTGGTTTTCAATTTTTTGCTTCTAAGCATTAGGCTACCTTTGAAGATATTTCGCAGTTTTGAAATATTTCCGGGAGTTAAGAAATTGAGAGAGTAGCACTTAAGTTCGTCTCGGGCGACGCAAAGGAACACAGCTTTTAACCAGTTTTTTACAACATATTGTTTACAGAGTTTTTGAAATGTTATTTTCAACACAATAATGCTTCGATTTTAAAAAGAAGAAAAACGAATTATTAAGGAAAATACAAGAAAATATACAGATTCAATTATGTAATGCATTACTCTTATAAGGGCTGCTTAGATAAATCGAATAAATTTCAAGAAATATTTAAATTTATTTATAAAATTGCAGAATTGTAATTGATAAGAAATTATATTTTATAAATAATTTATCAATTACAATTCTGCGTTTATATATATATATATATATATATATATATATATATATAGATAGACGATAGATAGATAGATAGATAGATAGATAGATAGATAGATAGATAGATAGATTATGAGCGTTGGCGTGCTGTGGGGCATTGAAGCAGGAGAGTCGATCTCAGATGTTGTTCTTTTCTTCGGCGTTCATCATTCTGTAATTTCACGTTTATGGAAACAATTCCAAACCACACAGATAGTTGTCCGAAGGCACGTAGTCGGTCACCTAACGGTTACAAATCCCGCGGAAGATCGATAAATTGCGATTTTAGCCAAGCGGATTGGCAGATTGATCTCCACACATGTTACATGTATGGTTACAGCGTCTATTGGCAAGGTGATATCTGCAGCTACTGTACGCCGAAGATTACATATGAGTGGTGTACGACCGGGTACCTCCAGTTTGTGTTTGTCTATCCGTCCAATCAAGAGGGGCACTATTAAAGTGTGTCAATAGGTACATGTCGATTGGACTGTGTCTGTCTGGGGAATGTCATGTTTACTAATGAGTCAAGATTTGCTCTGGAGCCAGATGACAAGCGTATAAGGATATGGTGTGAACAAGGAACATGTTATCAGCCCTAAAACCTCACCGAATATCACGCATTCCAAGGTGGAAGCATTATGGTGTTAGCAGGGATTTCATTAGGATACTGCACCGATCTGCACATCTTTAAACGGGGTTTTGTGATGGCTGTTCGGTATCGAGATAAAGTCCTAGAACCTATTGTGAAATTGTACGCAACAGCAGTTGGTGCTACTTTTGATTTAATGGACGATAACGCACGTCCCCATAGAGCTGACATCGTCAATGACTGCGTGGAAAATGAAGGGGTTGCGCGTATGGCGTGGCCAGCATATTCACCCGACCTTAATCCCATTCATCTTTGAGATGTTCTCAGCCATGCTGTATCTTCATGTTTCCCACCTCCAGCCACTCTTATTTTGTATACAGATGAGAGGGGATCACACACCCTATTAATGTCCTTTTTTCTATTTTATATTGTTTATTTTCACTTTATACATAATTATATTTAAATCTCCAGTATGTCATAATCTGATAACTTACAAAAATTTAATAATATTTTCATTTCTGTATATAATTATTGATTTTATTTTATGCATAAATATATATGCTACTTTCCTGCTAAATTTTGTGTTAATCAAAGCAGTATTTGTTGATTTTCTTGCAATCTTCGTGCTTAACTTTTGGAAGTGTGTGTGTGTGTGTGTGTGTGTGTGTGTGTGTGTGTGTGTGTGTGTGTGTGTGTGTGTGTGTGTGTGTGTGTGTGTGTGTGTGTGTGTGTGTGTGTGTGTGTGTGTGTGTGTGTGTGTGTGTGTGTGTGTGTGTGTGTGTGTGTGTGTGTGTGTGTGTGTGTGTGTGTGTGTGTGTGTGTGTGTGTGTGTGTGTTTGTGTGTGTGTGTGTGTGTGTGTGTGTGTGTGTGTGTGTGTGTGTGTGTGTGTGTGTGTGTGTGTGTGTGTGTGTGTGTGTGTTATTATTTATTATTATTTCTTCATAAATTGCACATTTATTGACAACACCACTTATTTACTTCACTTTACTTCACGCGTGCAAAAATTCAATATAAATAAACGTTTCTTTTTCTAACAAATATATTTAATTCTTTAATTGAAAAAATATTGAGTAATTCAGACTATAATTATTTAGAAGTTGCTAGTAGGTTTCACAAATTTAATAAACATTATAAATAAAATAAACTTTCATATTATAACGTTAATCAATATACATAATAAAAATAATAATGCATTCCTTTTATTAAAAATACTAATAAAAGATGATTAAAAATATTCTTAGGTTTTATTTAAGTCTTTCACATCATTCCACACCAACAGCAGGAAAAATACTTTACAAACAAAGTCCAATGAACCTGAAAATAGCTATTTAGTGATGGATTTTTCAAGATGTTACTGCTTAATGGTTAATCAGACATTATCCAACAACATGTACTAAAATGTGATTGGCTGTTTGCAGATAAACGCACGCCATGCACTGGTACCTGATAGGCTGCTAATATATTTAACGGCTTTTTATCAACGTTCATGTGAATTGAATCAATTTGAATTGGCTTATGGAATTATGGTTTTGGCATTCATGATACAATCAGAATTTTATGAATGTTCTTCAAACATTTTTTGATTTCAAATCAAACGAGTTTATAGCACGAATTCATCACCCGATACGACGTTCGTGTATCAATCGACATCTTAAAGTAACATTTTGTCTGAACAATTTCGAATCGAACTAACTAAATCCATGGATTGATCGTCCAAATTGAATGTCATTTGACCGAAGTCCATGGACCATGGTCAAGCTACTTGAGTCAATGAGCCTGTGGCCAAATTAAAATGAAAGAGATTGTCCAATTAGAAACTGAATAAAATAATGTGGACATTAAAACGCATCTGAAATATAAAAAAACAATCACTTCACATTTAAAAAATATTTAAAGAAGAATTAATTCTCTACCCACTCTTCATTTTTAAATAAGGCATCAGTAAAACGCAGTTCTGAAAAGCTTTACGTGTTTTTTATTGACACTTGAAAATACCAAGAATTTCAGAGTAAGTACAAAAAGCAGAATTACTTGTATTTTAAAGTTTAAAAGAATCTAAGGATATTATTAGTTCTACGCGTTTCAATTAAGTATAGTTTACTGTAACTTTTTAAATAAGAGATACATAAATATATATATATATATATATATATATATATATATATATATATATATATATATATATAACATCGCAATTTAAATTAATTTTACTTTTAATTTTACCGTTTAACAAGTATGATCTTAATATTAAGTAGCATATAATGACGTTAACCTATTATTTTGTCGTAAATACGTAAATGATTCTTCATTAAACAAGAACAAATAAACAAGATTACTTCTGTAAAAAAAATTAACAATAAATATCCAAGTATTATATAAGAAAGTTGAAGACAAATTACTTAAGTATATACATAGTATGTACTTAGGTAATTATTCCTTTAAAAGATTAATTAATTAAGTAATTATAAGTAATTAATCTTTTCGGAGAATAAAATGTTTTTTTCTTCCATACATATTATGCTTTTGTTCATCAGATTTATTATATATATATATATATATATATATATATATATATATATATATATATATATATATATATATATATATATATATATATATATATATATATATGAAATATACTTTATAATTTTATATTTTTAGTAGCAATATTAAACAGACTTGATATATATGGACATTGGATATAACAAATCAAGATAAAATTGATGTTATTTGTCTTTTAATGATTGTTGTACAGAAAACTAATTTTTAAAATTGTTTTAATAATATTTTTGAATTCCTCAATAAAATTATTTTTAAATTTATTATCCCACAAATAGGACATAATATATAAAAATATTGACACAAGTTTGTCTTTTTTCTTTTCAAAAAAAAAAAAGCAAAAATAGAATTAATTGAAAAACAAAAATTTAACAACAGCAGTTTTTTTTTTTTTTTTTGCACTTTTTAATAATTTAATATTAATAATTTCTTTTATAGTTTGTTACTATTATAAATGCTTCCTAAATTACTTTAAGCAAAGTACTTATTTATTTATTATTAAATATTAATATCTTCATAATATTTATATAATAGTAATATATTAATAAAAATCTCTTTTGTATTAGTAACATTTGTTAATAACTGTAGAGTAAAAATAACAACTTGCACAACATACTTCAAAAGAATTGTTCTTCCATAAAAGACCATTTCAATATCTTTTTCTGGAGATTAGATTCTTTGTATTCAAGTAAGATTTCGAAGACTTTTTTGACTTAGGTAACAATTGGTACATAATACTTAAATTTAGTTGTACTTAACATAACCTAGTATATTTTCTGTGATAAAGATAAGGGAATAAAGGAAAAGTAAATTAGAAGAAAAGTATATATAATACCATCTATAAGAAGATAGCATAATCTCTATAATAAATCTCAGGTACTTTAGGAAGAGGATACAGATGGAATGAAAAACAAATGGGAAAATCTTTATTGATGTTGGCCCAATAATGATTACGCCAGCTCTATTTCCGGGAAATCAATATAATCTAATCACCCACAGGAAAATATATATTTCAAAGATTATTAACCAATATAAAGCTACGTATCCAAGACAGATGCCTTCTTTTTTTTCGATACATAATTACTCATTTTCATTAATATGATTATTTCAATTAATAAGTAATTATATGCATGTGTTAAATATGATGCCCTAATTATGACATTTTTTTGGCAACTTTTGTGTGTGTGTGTGTGTGTGTGTGTGTGTGTGTGTGTGTGTGTGTGTGTGTGTGTGTGTGTGTGTGTGTGTGTGTGTGTGTGTGTGTGTGTGTGTGTGTGTGTGTGTGTGTGTGTGTGTGATTAATTTAATTAATTTCGCTATTATGAACTGAGTAAAAATAAAGGAAATTTGGCAAAAGAGCTTTGGCATATTTCCTTTATGGACATAGGAAACAAATTTATATTTATTGTTACATGAATTCAATTGCATAACAATTTTATAGATTCAATACATAACGCTTCGAAGTGCTAAATTTAATATATTCAAAGCAATTTTATGTAATTTAAAATTGACAATATTTTTTTAAATTGCTATAATATTTTCCTCGTTTGAATTTAATCCTGGTTTCTGAAACCAGTTTTTATGAATCTCTATAAGACTGTTCAGGCAATTAAGTTACAGATATTCAGAAAATGACTTTAAATAGCATCATAAGCAGATATATCATAACTTCTATTCACCTCTTAAAAGAAATTCTTGTTTATAATTAGATATATGTTTTTCATACTTAATAGTCAATAAAAAAAGGTAAAATTTAGAGAATAGAACTAATCATTGCAATTTTCTAAAGTATAAATTTTACTTTGTTTTGTTTTTGGCAATTAATTAATTTTATTTGAGTCAACAATATTAATTTTCATAATATTAAATAGCAAATCATACCTTTTAATGATAAAGCTATAAAAGTTCTATTTGAACTGTAATGAAGTAAAAATATATTGTTAAAATAAAATATTATATGTATTCGTTAATATGCCGATCTAGTGGTCAGAGTCCCTAACTGCGGAAAGGGAGGTCCTGAGTTCGAATCTTAGTTCAAGCATGGATATACTTTCTCTATCTTTCCTGTCTTTGTCCTTTGTGTGTAGGAATGTGATGTGAAAGGTTGCCTACCTTATAAACAGGTCCCTATGGCATGTGTGCACTGAGGAAGTAGTTCTCCATACCAAAATATGGTTCAGTTAGAAAAGTGGAGCAGCGCACCCCATAATGTCAGCCAAGCTAGCTGGCACACGACAACAACAACAACATTCACTAATATTGAGTTTTATACTAAATTAGTTTTGATTTTAAAATATATTATAAAATTTTCATTGTATAAAAGTTGTGCTCGTTAAAGAAAAACTTTCAAAAATATAAAAAAAAAAAAAACTTTGATTCAAAACTACGCAGCAATACGTTTCTTCATTATGAAAATGAAATCACAGAATCAGACACTCTGAAATTTTGAAATTCGATAAATAGGAAAAACTAAATGTGCACATAAATTCAAATTTAAATATGGGTGATGATAAATCGAAATCGAAAATTTTTTTCTCACATGCTTACCTTCAATTTTGTTTTCAAAAAAATTCTGAAATGAAATTGGAGTTGCAAATCAATTCCGAAATCTGAAAATCTTTTCATTGAAACGAAAATACTATCAAATGCTTCTTCAACAAAATCAATAGATAAAAAATGAGCTTCCTTAATAATTTTTAAGTAAACTATAATATTATCACATAAACTAATAGAGTTTCAGCACTTAAAAAATACGTTAATACTTTTAACCAATATCATAAATATTTTATAAGATGAAATTGAAAACAGAATTATAAGATTTTGCGAAAACCACAAGTCAATTTATAGAAAATTATTGATATTTTTTACTAAGGTATGGCAGTAAAATGCGGCAAAATAGTTTTCTATTATAATTTAAGTGAAATTATTACAAAATATGTTTTTTTTTATTTTATTACTTCTTTGATAATAAACATTGCATTTTAATATTTAAAGATTGTATTTCAAATTAAAATTTTACAATAAAAATTTTAAAAATTAAATAAAAATATAGAGCATATAATTGAAGTTCTTGCTAGGAATAGATATAAGAAAATTACTAAACTATTTTGCCACTATATAAAATAAATACATTTTAAAAATAAAGTATCAAAATATTTTAATTTAATGTCCTAACTTACGTTTTTGTTGAAATTACATATTATATTTACTCGCATTATTTATTTTCGCTGAAATATAATTAAATAATTTTAAATTTAAAAAAAAATTATTATTGAAAGATTCATGGAGATATGATATAATTTATTTAGTCACAGTTTTATAAGTAGTACCAATATGGTTTCTTCTTTCAATTGATAGCTATTACAATTTGATATCAATTGATTATCTCTTGATTCAATCTCTATCAATGATCAAATGATGATTAATTCAATGATCAATTCTCTATCAATTGTCTCTTCTGATTTATTTAAAAATATACAAAATCCAGTCACTTCCAGTGTGACCTCCTTTCTAAAGCCAGAACAACCACATTTCACAGAGTGGATGCAGCGAGACATACTGGAAGACCGTCAATTAGGGTACTAAAAATGTTCAATGGGGTGTCGATCCATGAGGTTCAACATCGCTGGTTTATCTATTTGTATACATAATCCAGTCGTATTAATGTGACCACTTGTCAAAAGCCAGAATAACCGCTTTTCACACAGTGGATGCATCGAGACATACTGAAAGACCGTGAATTAGGTTCCTAAAAATGTTTAATGGGATGTTGATCCATGAGGATTATTTTATGATATTGTGGGTGGGTGACTTAAGCGCTGAAAGATATCCTAAGTCTCTTTTTTCTATCCTAAGCTAAGGAATACCTTTAGGGTGAGGTTGACTGGTTATGAGTACTGTGGTTATATTCTCTGTTCCAAGTAATAATATCTGGAAAACTCCGAAGGTACAGAAAACTGTTACGCTGACAGGTACAGAAAACAGACGCAACACGTGTCTTCCGTTATTCAATGAAGACAATGATCTAACTCAGAATCTTCCACAATCTGCCTTTCTACTGACTGTTTTTATAAATAGATGAATCTAATGTTAATAAATTCTTATAAACTTACATTAAATCTTCAAATTGAAAGCTTCAAAAAATTCCATAACTATTTATAGTCAGTGATTCAGTCGATCAAACAAATTATAAGACTTTTACCTGTTTAAAGGCTGAAACATGTTTCAAAATTTCATAATCAAAGTAATCTCCATTTCAATTTATTACACTCGTGTACTGTAAAATAAGGGACAACATTTAATCTTAAAGCATGCAAACATTTTTAAACATACATTTTATTGTAAATTGCACAACAAAACCATTTTAAAATTCTCTACTAATTACTATATCAAAAGTTAGCAAAAATACTAAAATGTGAAAAATTCCAAAAGAAATTATAAAATTTAAATCGTTTCTGTGACGATTAAACTAATTATTAAGTGGATGTTTTGCGTTAGTTTTTTTATTATGCTTTTTCTTTTTCAGCGTGTTCAATTTTGAAAGCAATATCACTAGATTTGAAAAATAAATATTTAGAATAACATGCAATTTTTATGATTTTGAAAAGTTTTAGGAAAGGCAAAATTATAATTAAAAAATACTTCTTTATTACCGATGACTCTCAGCCATTCTATGGGAACTTCGCCTTGTTTGCAGCCGCTCAAAGAATGCGATTTGAAGGTAGGCAGCAAATTCGTCAACAAGTTGGATTTTAGTAGTAGCAACAAGTAGAACCGTATCAATACAATGTGACGTAGATCAAACGTTATCTGACCTCGTGGTTATTTCAAAACAATGCGAATAGTAACAAAGTGGCTTACTCATGATCTAAACTGGAATGATAGAAACAGCCATTTTATAATTAATAATATTTAAATGAAGGTGTTAATTTATTTTTTCAACTACTTGTGCAATTAAGTAAAAAATAATTTACAAATAGCTTTATCAACAAGACAATGATCAGCACAAAACACCGGAAAACATAGAAATATTATTTAAGATCTTTAAGGTTCACCTAAAAGCAGTTTTTCTGATAAAATAAATTTTTTCACATTATGTGAATGCTTTCTAATGAAGCAATTTTGGGGTAAGCAGTTTAAGTTTCTACGACTACTGCAAGATAAAGATATACTTTATGGCACTTCGATGCAGAACAAGCTACATACCTCAGATCAATACAAAATATTAGCTGATGTAATCTTTGGTATTAGAACAGCTTCCGAAATTTCCCATATACTATACAGTTATAAATATCATAGACGTGTATTGAACTGATTTACACAATGCAGATGCTTAAAATACAGGTAATTACTTTATTACAGCTTTATACGGAGAAGAGAAAAAATCATTTTAGAAAATGAAATTAATTCTGTATGATAGAATTGTGTCATGCAAGATGGTTACTAGTATTAGCTTTATATTTACAAAAAGTTACGTTGTTTTGATGTTATTAATTAACAATAAAATTGGTCCCCACTTCAAATTTTTAAATATTTTGTAATCTAATAGAACAATTTTATGACAGATAAGTAAATTTTAGAATATATATATATATATATACATATATATATATATATATGCTTTGCACAGCTAGATTCCTCGTTGGGAGTACATAAAAACTGCCCAAAGAAGCGTTTTTGTAAGATCCATAGTTTACGAGAACAGAAAACAAATTATGACATCACTTCTGGTGCAATAAAAAACACTTTATTGAACATATCAACAGCAGTATATGCACAGTTTAAAGCAGATGTTCAAAGTGTCCGCCGTGCATGTCGAGACAGGCTTGAGCATGCCGTGGAATGGCTGTCATCACACGTTGTACCATTGCGGGATCCACTGAAATGAAAGCAGCTTGTAGACGAGCAACTAAGACCATTACTGTTGTCACTTCATGCATGAAGCGATATGCGCGGCGAACGTTTTAAACATTATCGTCTGAAAAGATATGCAAATAATGTTGTTGATATATGTTCTGCCCTCCAGAAAGCCCGCTCTTCTTCACATTTCAAGACGCTCTCCACTCCTGGAGATATTTCTTTTCTTTATTGGACTGCAAGACTTATTATGCTCGAAAAAGCCAACATAAAGACGTAATTTAAAAAAAAAATGTTGTTGATATGTACAATAAGGTGTCCTTTTCTTGCACAGGAAGTGACGTCATACATTGTTTTTACATATTTTTCTCTTAAACTATAGATCGTACAGGAACGTTCCTTTGGACTGTTTATGTACTCCCAAACGAGGAATCTAGTTGTGCAGAGCTTAAGTGGTCGTTTTAAGACACCCTGTATGTGTGTGTATATATATATACACGAATATTTTGAATATGTATATGAATCATAAATAAGAAACTAGAAAGTGGGACACACCTTTCGGACCAAGAAAAGATCAGTGCTGTATATGGTACCCTTATTTTTTAGAAATAACCAAAATAATTTTTTAAATAACTCTATTGAAAATGATTCGAATATAAAATTGCACCATCTTACATCGGATTTGATGATTCCCATTAAAATATTATTTTATGATTGTCCTTGCTTTTCAACACACAATATTCCTTTTCACGTTTGTACAATTCAAATAACTTCGATCGCATTCAGGTAAATGAACTACCATCCGTAATAGAAATTATTAATGGATTGAAAAATCACAATTTGATTAAACAACATCCAGACAATATCCAAAAACACTTTCATACTAATCTTTCTTAAAATGATCCATCACAATTTTCCATTCGGATAACATTTTATAAACTGTTATTAACATACCAGTTCAGTATCAGTTGAATGAAATGATTTTAAAATGTTCTCGTATTAAAACACTACATTCGTCAGATTGAGATAAATTAAAATGTAATATAAATGAATACAATTATTCACTGTGATGTATTGTACCAACAAATTCAATTCAAATGAAAAATTATAAATATCAAGAAATTATAAAAATTCAAATTTTATTTTCTTAAATATAATCAAAATGAGATCAAAGTATACATTAAAGATTTTTGGTTAATTGGATACCACTTGAAGTTTTGGCCATTTTTGGAAGCCAAGGTGTGACTAACAAGATAGTCGCTGTCGTTTCTCCAAAGCTAAGCTAAGTGGCAGGTTTACCAGAAATTAAATTTTATCACAAATATTTATCAAAGCATTTATTTTTCACCGCAAACCAAGAGTTATCCAATTCTACATTGAACGTAAATATTTTATTGATCTGTATACACTGATTGTTGTGAAATTATACTGGGATTGCTAAAATCATCTAAACATTTTGTACACACATTTACTTCAAAAGTATACTTACTTAAAAATATATTAAAATTGCTTTAAAAATTTAATTTTAACTTCTTGGTTAAGATTGATGTAAATTTATTTTTAAATTACTTCCTTATGTTGGCTCTTTCGAGCATAATAAATCTTGCAGTCCAATAAAGAAAGGAAGTATCTCCAGGAGTGGAGAGCGTCTTGAAATGTAAAGAAGAGTGGGCTTCCTAGAGGGCAGAACATTTCCAAAGATGTTCGCCATCCATGTCAACATGTTCTCTACATAAAATGCAGTCGGGTGAATCCACAAGCCCTATGTGATATAGATGTTTCTGGAGAAAATCATGCCCAGTAAGTAACCTGAAGCAAGAGACCCCTATAGATCTAGGTAGATCTCTGGAGATACATGAGCTCAGCAGGGTCCTCCAAGAGGCATCAACTGCATTCTCTTTGTAATAAATTTTTCGCTGGAAGATTGATGTAATAAACAATACTTATTAAAATTATTATTAGTAATTTGATGTATAATCGGAAGAAAACTTCTTCATTATATAGTGATTTTGTGCTACAGACATTGAAGACATTGACAAGGCTTTATTTAAAAAAATAGACTTTGATCACATCGTTTTTGCCTTTCGATCACAAGATTTTTATTTTTGCAGAGTGACCGTTCAAAATTAATAGACAATAACAAAAAATTACCAGTGAAATCAACACACTAAAAAATACGTGGTTTAGAAATCTATACCGTGTATACAAAATATAAAAACACGCAGTTTAGAAATTCTTTAAACAAAAGTCAACGAAGTCCTCATAAAGGTAAATATATTTACAAAATATTTTCTGATGCCCAAGAAAGAGTAATTATAGGTTGTAAGAGAGTAAATTAGTTAAAATCTCTTGTTTAAAATAAAATATAGAACTATTTAATTCTTAACAAATAATTTTTATAAAAAATCTTTAAGAATTTATTTACTGCAAAACTTTATAAATAATATATTTAAATGTATACAAATAATTTTCATAAAATGCTATCCTGAAATAAGTACTGGGTGAATTTGTTTTGTAAAATGTAAAACCATTTATCAATCATTGTTTTATAAAAAAAAAAAGTTCAAAATTCTCTCGCTTTTAAAAGTAAAATTAATAGATTTGAATGTGAAAGAATAAATTTCAAACTGGATATAAATCTTTATTTTCTGCATATATTTCTCTTAATTGTAGTTAAATATTTTAAACATTGTATTATAGTATTCCCTCAAATAAAAATATAATAAATTAAAGTATATAATGAAATATAATATAATAATGCATTATAACATTTCATAAGAAAAAGATAGGTACATATATTAAGATTTTATTACCAAAACATTTTGAAATCTCAGTCAAGCTTTAAATATAATACCAAAATATTATTTCACTTTATATTAAAATATTTTGCCTACAGTTTGTTCTCATAGAATTATATATTTCTTAGAATTTTGTAAATAATACAAACATTTTAATAAATTTTGGGTGTTTTTTTAAGGCGTCCAAACTTTAATAAAGTTTATATAGAAAATATTTTTTTATATTCACAACTTTTCTCTCTGTCTTTTCAACTCTTTCACAATAGTAAGCATTCGATTTGGATTTTTCAAATAAGAAAAATTGCTTCTGCCAAAGAAATTGATAGAAAGAGCAACAGACGTGATCAGACGAATAGAAAAGCTGAGGGCAGGAAGGAAGCACCGGTGACACGTCCACTGACATCTCTGAGGTCTTATCAGAAGTATCCTAAAATCAAATCCCAAGACTCAGTGCAAGACGTCATTTCGATGAATATAAGGAAAAAAGTAATAGATTTCTCAAAAAACTTTGAGCTACCTTACTAAAAACTGCATTTCATTGAAAGCACAAAATATTTTGAAAAAAAAAAAATTACAGATTGAAGAGAAAAATTATTCAAATTTATTGATAAACGTCGCTACTATAAGTTAAATAGATTTAATTATAAAAATTAATTTTAACAATATGCATATACATATTTAAATGTGCGTAAAATTTTATTATATGTTTTTAAATTATATGAATCATGAAATTTTCAGACTGTAAAATGAATCTTTCGGCCTTTTTTGTTTATATTTTTTTCCTTTAACTTTCTAAATTTTAATTAAGTATTTTATTTTTGTCAAATATGAATTCATTTAGTTCCAACAAAATTATACGAGTTTAATCTTTAGTTTTAAAATAAAAAATTTTATGCTTTTATTAAAATTGTGTGTGTGTGTGTGTGTGTGTGTGTGTGTGTGTGTGTGTGTGTGTGTGTGTGTGTGTGTGTGTGTGTGTGTGTGTGTGTGTGTGTGTGTGTGTGTGTGTGTGTGTGTGTGTGTTAGATTTTGCTATAATTGTTTAAATGCCCTACAATTTCTACATTATTTTAAACAAGCAGATAATATTCATCATTATTAAAATTTAATATCTTTAACATAATAATTTGCCTTTTAACTGTTCATTCAAGTAAATAAATAATATTTTAATTATATACTCTTATTTACATTCATTTTATAGCGTTTTAATGAAATTATATAAAATACTTTAAATTTGTACTTTTATTTCATTCAAAAAAAATTTTCGAAATAATGTATTCACACATTTACCGTTTCAAAGGAATTGTAATATTTTGTAAATGTTGTTTAATCTATTTTTATTTCTTTTACATAAAGAAGTTGTTGGGTTTCGATAATTTTAGGAATCAAAATAGGATTCTTGACAAAAAAAAGTGTTTAATTTGCGTTTAAATCATTATTTCTCCATATTCTCTGAAGATGAATTTATCTGCATTTTATTATTTTAATATGATAAAGTATAAATGTATATTTAATGAAACAAAAAAAGGATTTACATGCAGAAATGTATTACAATTTCTTTTTCCAATGGCAGACAGTTACAACTGCAACAGAGTCTATTAATCTATTGTTCCCTGATACCCAAGGAACCGGCCAGAAACAGCGACCTCTTAGCCACCAAGGCGTTGCCCCCGATTGCACCACAAGAGGTGCGCCATCATCGCACCCTCACACATGCCATAGGGACCCATTTATAGGGTAGGCATCATTCATACTTCATTCACACACACAAGGAAAGGACAAAGACAAGATAGAGAGAGAAAGTACATCCATACCTGAACCGGGATTCGAACCCAGGACCTTCCTATCCGTATTCAGGCACGCTGGCCACTAGATAAGTTGGACGCCAGTGTATTACAATTAATATAATAAAATTTTTAATGGATTAAAATCTTTTCTTATATCATTAACATTGTCATAATATATCATTAATTTGACTGATTTTGTAAAATTAAGAAAATTCGTAAATATTTTAGTTTTATAAATTTTAATAAACGAGTCGAAACTATTAATAAAGCATTTTCTGAACATTCTACATTTGTTTCTATCAAACTACAATAACTTCTATGCTTAGGAGTTTATGTTTTAATATCTAAAATCCACTTGTAATTTTTATATTATTTATAGGGAACAAGAACGAAAAATTTCTTAAATACATTCAATACTGTAATTTATGAACAGGAAAATAATTTCATAGAAAAGAATTCGAATTTAATGTAATAGAAAAATATTTGAATTTAATGTAAATAGAAAAATATTTTAATTTAATGTTAAAAAAAATATTTGAATTTAATGTTAATAGAAAAAAATGTGACTTTTATGTAAATCGAAAATAATTTGTGAATTCAATGTTATTTTAGTATTGTAATTTATAAGCAAAAATCTTTGCTGCTTTAATATTTGAACAGGAAAATCATTTTATAAAAAAGAATTTGTTTTAAATTAAAATAAAAATTTTAAATTTAATTTACTTTTAATATTGTAATTTATAAACCGTAATCTTAACTGATATAATAAATGAACAGGAAAACCATTTCATGGAAAAGAATTTGAGGATTTAATGTAGCTCATGAAAAAAATAGCCTTTATATTTACTTCAATTCAAGCTTAATATTAATGACGTATCGCTTCAATTCAAGCTTAATAGTAATGACGTATCGCTTCAATTCAAGCTTAATATTAATGACGTATCGCTTCAATTCAAGCTTAATAGTAATGACGTATCGCTTCAATTCAAGCTTAATAGTAATGACGTATCGCTTCAATTCAAGCTTAATAGTAATGACGTATCGCTTCAATTCAAGCTTAATATTAATGACGTATCGCTTCAATTCAAGCTTATAAGTAATCACGTATCGCTTCATTTCAAGCTTAATAGTAATGACGTATCGCTTCAATTCAAGCTTAATAGTAATGACGTATCGCTTCAATTCAAGCTTAATATTAATGACGTATCGCTTCAATCAAGCTTAATAGTAATGACGTATCGCTTCAATCCGCTTAATAGTAATGACGCATCGCTCAATTCGCTTAATAGTAATGACGCATCGCTTCAATTCAAGCTTAATAGTAATGACGTATCGCTTCAATTCAAGCTTAATAGTAATGACGTATCGCTTCAATTCAAGCTTAATAGTAATGACGTATCGCTTCAATTCAAGCTTAATAGTAATGACGTATCGCTTCAATTCAAGCTTAATATTAATGACGTATCGCTTCAATTCAAGCTTAATAGTAATGACGTATCGCTCAATTCCGCTTAATATTAATGACGTATCGCTTCAATTCAAGCTTAATATTAATGACGTATCGCTTCAATTCAAGCTTAATATTAATGACGTATCGCTTCAATTCAAGCTTAATAGTAATGACGTATCTCCTATATCATAACTGAGGATGCCAAAATACTATTAATTTCATACCTTAATAAAATTGGCTTAAAGTCAGTAAACACTATTAAATGAATGATAAACTACGCAAGAATAAAACTCTCTAAAGAGTAATTTTAAAAAAAAACTAACTGTACAACTAAATCAAAATGTTCCATTTCATGTAAACCCTTAATGTTCATTTGTACCCTTAAGGATTATTTTTTACGTTAATTTTGTGATTCAAATTCAAGATAATAGAGATATTAAAATTAATTTTAAGTTATCTTAGGAAAATCAATAATTATGAATAATCATTTAACTTGCTTAAGACAATTCAACAACAAATTCATTAAGATTCAATTATCATCACCTGTAATCATTCGCTGAGAGTTTGTATTAATTTTGCTGTGGATAAGGATTTAAATGTTAATATAAATTGCGAATATTAGAAATATAGGACTAATAGATTGCATTGTTTTGTGTCGAATTAAGTTTTTTAAGAACTCGAGTAATGTGTACGAATGTTTCCAACCAACATTCTACTTTATTGAGTTTTCCTTGTTAAGCTAACGAAATTCTATTCATTTGGGGATAATATTGGATTAATCATTTTTCTCTTTTTATTCACGATCCCATTGGACTAATTTCCTTTGATTGCATTTATGTTCAACTTTTCTCATTTATGTTCATATTAGAATCAAAAGAAAATATTTTGAAATTAAATGTTTATAAAATAAAGTTTTTATTTTGAGATTCAAAGTTTAAAAACCTAACTCCAAATCAAAAAAATTGGCCTTTGAGTACTAAAATTTTGTTCGTATCTTCACATAAGCTGTAACATTTCAAACCATGATTTATGCTCGTAATAAATAAAGGAATGTTTATAAGCATCCAAGTTCTTAGAAAAACTTATTTATATTATGGCTCAAACATTGTCGTGATAACTTCAAATGATTATTTTGTTAATTTTTATGTAACTTATTGTCAATTTTTCTTCAATAATGTAAAGGAAAATGATTTTATTTGATAAGATTGCTTCTTTCATTTATAAAAACACAAATGAGGAAATGCTTTCGGCCATGGCAAAGTAAAATACAGTTTCTCAATAAAAGTATGTTTCCTTTAATAAAAAAAACTATAAAATTATTTAAGATAAATTTACAAATAAATTATTTGACAAATAATAAAGATATATTCATATAATGATTAAAAAAATTATATATTATCTCGTGTCTTTTATCTTATTTCTTTATATTTATACTTTTTGGGAATTGCATTTCATATTTTTGTTAATCACGAATTTATTTTTAATAACTTTTATTTTACAATAACTTAAAATAGTTGAATTCTTCAATATGTACTTAACATCTTAGTTCATGTAATAATTTAATCAAAATTCCCAAGAATAATGAATATTGTTACAAATTTATAAATAATTATTGTATGTGTCTTAAAATATCTCAGACCGATCGGAAATACTCACATTTTGGGCAAAAATTGCGGTATTTAGACGTGTTATACAATAAAAGCTGGTTTTCTAACGATTTGGTAACTTGGCGATGTTTTGGCGAGAAATCTTGGCGAGTTGGCAACATTGTTGGCGATTTGGCGAGATTTTTGGCGACTTGGCGAGAAATGGATATTTCTGGAAACATCCATCATCTAAGCTCTACGACCAATATTTAGCAAGATAGCCTAGAAGCTTCCAGAACCTTGGCGAAATTAGAAATTTCAAAGCCAAGTGAAGTATAAATACCGCAGCCCAACATAGTTAGTTTAGAGGTTTTGTACACGCAGTCAGTTTTGTGAAGACGAATAGTCGTAACTGCTAGTTTAGAGAAGCTGTTCTCTGCCTGAGGTAATTTAGATCTGTGATTGGAAGCTGTTACTTATCGTATCAGACGAATTGTATCTGTATAATTGTGATTATTACAGCTGGTATTTCTAGTGGAATTTTTACGAATAAAAGTCTTGTGTACATCGAGCAGTTGCTTTCTTCAACTTTCTATCCAAACGAACCCCGAAGCTCGGTTGAAGAGCGGGGTTGAAGAGTTGATGCAGCGTGTCACAAGAAAAATGGATATGGATTTAATGAAAAGTCTTCTGGAAAAATTAACAGAGCAGATGGCTGAGATGAAAGCTAGACAGGAAGAGATGAGAGCTGGACAAGAAGAGATGAAAGCTGGACAAGAAGAGATGAAAGCTGGACAAGAAGAGATGAAAGCTGGACAAGAAGAGATTAAAACCGAGGTGACGAAAGAGATAAAATCTGGGCAGGAGGAGCTTAAAAAGGAACTTAAGAAGGACATTATAAGTGTTAAAGAAGAATTCTCCAACATCATTCAAGAGAAGATGAATGCAGTGGAAGCTAAGGTAACTTCAGTTGAAACTAAGGTTTTGGAGATCGAAGAAAATGTTGAAGAAGCATTAGACAATGTGAATAAGGAGATTGAAAGCTTGAAGAAACAAATGTCAAACAGACATGAGGAACCCAATGTAGCATTTATGCCTTCCCCAGCCATGATTAAACTCTCAACATTCGATGGAGAATCATCTTGGCAGGTATACAAGACCCAGTTTATGATGGTAGCGGAAGCTAATAGATGGAATCCCCGGGCCCAAGCTTTTCACCTGGCGGCTTCTTTAAGAGGAGACGCGGCCGATATTCTCGAGACGCTTCCGGAAGAGCAGAGGCACGATTTCCAAGCCCTATCGAGTGCGCTTGAGCTGCGGTTTGGCGAAAAGTGTAGTAAAGAATATAGCAGATTACAGTTAATATCCCGCTACCAAAAAGCGGGTGAAAGTCTGCAAGAATTGGCTGCCGATATTCAGCGACTATCCCATTTAGCATTTTCGGACTGCCCAGCTGAGACACGTCAAGATCTGGCTCTCCATCACTTTATCGATAGTGTGATGGATCCGGAGATACAGAAAGCACTTAGACTCGCCAAGGTCAAAGATATAGGATCTGCTGTAGTCTACGCACTTAAGATAAATGCTGCCCAGAAGGCCGCGCGTAAAGACCGACATTAAATCGGAGCCGTCTCTGCTACTGATACAGACTATGATCTAAGAAAACGAATTGAAGATCTGCAGCGAAAAGTCCTTAACTTAGAACAGAGTCAAGGTGGTAGAAACACAAAAATTCAGTGTTGGACTTGCGGTGCAGTCGGACACGTCCGAAGAGACTGCCCAAAACCAAAAGTTGGTGGAAATGATCTTCCACCTCAGCAGGGAAGGATTCAACAAATCCAGGAGTTTGAAATACGTCATCACAAAAACTCTTCATGGAAATGCTGATTCAGTATCAAGGAAACCGTGTAATGGAAGCTGCCGTAATTGTTCTAGAGTAGAGAAGAACTATCAATTAGTAAATCCTTCGGTACGCCAAGTTACTGTTTCAACGCCATCGAAACCAGACCCATGGAGTGATGAAGGACTTAGAGAAGCCCAAAAAGAAGACCCAGATATAAATCCAATTTTTGAATTAAAAGAATCTTCCAGTATGAGACCAAGTTGGCAGGACATCTCCACCTACAATTCTGCTACAAAACAATATTGGGCTCTTTGGGACTCACTCCATGTTAGAAATGGCGTGTTATACAGGAAATTGGAGTCCGATTATGGACGTAATTTCAAATGGCAGCTTGTTCTTCCAAAATCAAGAATTTCAGATGTTTTGAAAGAATTGCACAGTAGCTCAAACTGGAGGCCACTTCGGAGTAATGAAGACTCTACAGAAAGTTCGAGAACGCTTCTATTGGAGCAAAACTAGACAATATGTAGAGAAATGGTGCCAATCTTGTGATGACTGTGCGGCCCGAAAGGGACCAAAGAAACGTAGCCGAGGAAGGTTGCAGCGGTATAATGTAGGAGCAGCTTTTGAACGGATAGCATTGGACATTTTGGGTCCTTTACCACGATCTTCAAATGGCAACAAATACATCCTAGTTGTCATGGACTACTTTACTAAGTGGCCTGAAGCATTTTCAATCCCTGATCAAGAAGCGACTACAGTAGACGAGGTTCTAGTGCAGCAATGGGTTTCCAGATTCAGCGCACCCTTACAAATTCATTCAGATCAAGGGACAAATTTCACCTCTGCTGTGCTTAAAGGAATGTGTCAAATTCTTGGAATAGACAAGACGCAGACCACGCCCTTACACCCGCAATCGGAGGGCATGGTAGAGAGGTTTAACCGAACCATCTTAAATAATCTCTCACTTATAGTTTCCGAAATCAGCAAGATTGGGATTTGAAGCTACCGCTGTTTCTGCTTGCATATCGCAGTGCTGTCAATGAGACTACCGGATATACTCCATCACAAATGCTCTTTGGTCGCAAACTTCGTCTCCCTTGTGATCTTCAGTTTGGTCGTCCACCGGATACATCTTCATCGCCAGAGGAATACCTTCGAGACCTTCAGGCACATCTTGAAGATGTCCATAGCTTTGCTCGAGACCGAATCAACCTGACGACCGAAAGAATTAAGACGAGGTATGACACAAGAGCGACAGGACATGAATTTCAGGAAGGTGATAAAGTTTGGTTGTGGAACCCGATTCGACGTAAAGGACTTTCTCCAAAGTTGCAAGCCAACTGGGAAGGTCCCTACACAGTCCTAAAAAGACTGAATGACGTCGTGGTTCGTATAAGGAAATCATCTTCTTCAAAACCAAAGGTAGTACATTATGATAGATTAGCTCCTTATCGTAATGTAAAGTAAAATTAATATACCATAGTATCTTTGTAAATAGTATAGATAATTTTAATATTTTGTCTTTTTTTGTATTTGTATTTTTAATTGTTTGTGTATGTAATGTGTTCTGTATCCTCTTGAAATGTAAATTCTTTTATATTAAATTTGGCTTCCTATCAGGGAATTGTACTGCCCGGGACGTGCAGTCCTTGAGAGGAGGGCAATGATACAAATTTATAAATAATTATTGTATTTGTCTTAAAATATCTCAGACAGATCGGAAATACTCACATTTTGGGCGAAAATTGCGGTATTTAGACGTGTTATACGATAAAAGCGGGTTTTCTAACGATTTGGTGACTTAGCGATGTTTTGGGGAGAAAACTTGGCAAGTTGGTGACATTGTTGGCGATTTGGCGAGATTTTTGATGACTTGGCGAGAAATGGATATTTCTGGAAACATCCATCATCTAAGCTCTAGGACCAATATTTAGCGAGATATCCTAGAAGCTTCCAGAACCTTGGCGAAATTAGTAGATTTCCCCGCCAAGTCAGGTATAAATACCGCAGCCCAACATAGTTAGTTTAGAGGTTTTGTACACGCAGTCAGTTTTGTGAAGACGAATAGTCGTAACTGCTAGTTTAGAGAAGCTGTTCTCTGCCTGAGGTAATTTAGATCTGTGATTGGAAGCTGTTACTTAACGTATCAGACGAATTGTATCTGTATAATTGTGATTATTACAGCTGGTATTTCTAGTGGAATTTTTACGAATAAAAGTCTTGTGTACATCGAGCAGTTGCTTTCTTCAACTTTCTATCCAAACGAACCCCGAAGCTCGGTTGAAGAGCGGGGTTGAAGAGTTGATGCAGCGTGTCACAAGAAAAATGGATATGGATTTAATGAAAAGTCTTCTGGAAAAATTAACAGAGCAGATGGCTGAGATGAAAGCTAGACAGGAAGAGATGAGAGCTGGACAAGAAGAGATGAAAGCTGGACAAGAAGAGATGAAAGCTGGACAAGAAGAGATGAAAGCTGGACAAGAAGAGATTAAAACCGAGGTGACGAAAGAGATAAAATCTGGGCAGGAGGAGCTTAAAAAGGAACTTAAGAAGGACATTATAAGTGTTAAAGAAGAATTCTCCAACATCATTCAAGAGAAGATGAATGCAGTGGAAGCTAAGGTAACTTCAGTTGAAACTAAGGTTTTGGAGATCGAAGAAAATGTTGAAGAAGCATTAGACAATGTGAATAAGGAGATTGAAAGCTTTAAGAAACAAATGTCAAACAGACATGAGGAACCCAATGTAGCATTTATGCCTTCCCCAGCCATGATTAAACTCTCAACATTCGATGGAGAATCATCTTGGCAGGTATACAAGACCCAGTTTATGATGGTAGCGGAAGCTAATAGATGGAATCCCCGGGCCCAAGCTTTTCACCTGGCGGCTTCTTTAAGAGGAGACGCGGCCGATATTCTCGAGACGCTTCCGGAAGAGCAGAGGCACGATTTCCAAGCCCTATCGAGTGCGCTTGAGCTGCGGTTTGGCGAAAAGTGTAGTAAAGAATATAGCAGGTTACAGTTAATATCCCGCTACCAAAAAGGGGTGAAAGTCTGCAAGAATTGGCTGCCGATATTCAGCGACTATCCCATTTAGCATTTTCGGACTGCCCAGCTGAGACACGTCAAGATCTGGCTCTCCATCACTTTATCGATAGTGTGATGGATCCGGAGATACAGAAAGCACTTAGACTCGCCAAGGTCAAAGATATAGGATCTGCTGTAGTCTACGCACTTAAGATAAATGCTGCCCAGAAGGCCGCGCGTAAAGACCGACATTAAATCGGAGCCGTCTCTGCTACTGATACAGACTATGATCTAAGAAAACGAATTGAAGATCTGCAGCGAAAAGTCCTTAACTTAGAAATGAGTCAAGGTGGTAGAAACACAAAACTTCAGTGTTGGACTTGCGGTGCAGTCGGACACGTCCGAAGAGACTGCCCAAAACCAAAAGTTGGTGGAAATGATCTTCCACCTCAGCAGGGAAGGATTCAACAAATCCAGGAGTTTGAAATACGTCATCACAAAAAACTCTTCATGGAAATGCTGATTCAGTATCAAGGAAACCGTGTAATGGAAGCTGCCGTAATTGTTCTAGAGTAGAGAAGAACTATCAATTAGTAAATCCTTCGGTACGCCAAGTTACTGTTTCAACGCCATCGAAACCAGACCCATGGAGTGATGAAGGACTTAGAGAAGCCCAAAAAGAAGACCCAGATATAAATCCAATTTTTGAATTAAAAAAATCTTCCAGTATGAGACCAAGTTGGCAGGACATCTCCACCTACAATCCTGCTACAAAACAATATTGGGCTCTTTGGGACTCACTCCATGTTAGAAATGGCGTGTTATACAGGAAATTGGAGTCCGATTATGGACGTAATTTCAAATGGCAGCTTGTTCTTCCAAAATCAAGAATTTCAGATGTTTTGAAAGAATTGCACAGTAGCTCAAACTGGAGGCCACTTCGGAGTAATGAAGACTCTACAGAAAGTTCGAGAACGCTTCTATTGGAGCAAAACTAGACAATATGTAGAGAAATGGTGCCAATCTTGTGATGACTGTGCGGCCCGAAAGGGACCAAAGAAACGTAGCCGAGGAAGGTTGCAGCGGTATAATGTAGGAGCAGCTTTTGAACGGATAGCATTGGACATTTTGGGTCCTTTACCACGATCTTCAAATGGCAACAAATACATCCTAGTTGTCATGGACTACTTTACTAAGTGGCCTGAAGCATTTTCAATCCCTGATCAAGAAGCGACTACAGTAGACGAGGTTCTAGTGCAGCAATGGGTTTCCAGATTCAGCGCACCCTTACAAATTCATTCAGATCAAGGGACAAATTTCACCTCTGCTGTGTTTAAAGGAATGTGTCAAATTCTTGGAATAGACAAGACGCAGACCACGCCCTTACACCCGCAATCGGAGGGCATGGTAGAGAGGTTTAACCGAACCATCTTAAATAATCTCTCACTTATAGTTTCCCGAAATCAGCAAGATTGGGATTTGAAGCTACCGCTGTTTCTGCTTGCATATCGCAGTGCTGTCAATGAGACTACCGGATATACTCCATCACAAATGCTCTTTGGTCGCAAACTTCGTCTCCCTTGTGATCTTCAGTTTGGTCGTCCACCGGATACATCTTCATCGCCAGAGGAATACCTTCGAGACCTTCAGGCACGTCTTGAAGATGTCCATAACTTTGCTCTAGACCGAACCAACCTGACGACCGAAAGAATGAAGACGAGGTATGACACAAGAGCGACAGGACATGAATTTCAGGAAGGTGATAAAGTTTGGTTGTGGAACCCGATTCGACGTAAAGGACTTTCTCCAAAGTTGCAAGCCAACTGGGAAGGTCCCTACACATTCCTAAAAAGACTGAATGACGTCGTGGTTCGTATAAGGAAATCATCTTCTTCAAAACCAAAGGTAGTACATTATGATAGATTAGCTCCTTATCGTAATGTAAAGTAAAAATTAATATACCATAGTATCTTTGTAAATAGTATAGATAATTTTAATATTTTGTCTTTTTTTGTATTTGTATTTTTAATTGTTTGTGTATGTAATGTGTTCTGTATCCTCTTGAAATGTAAATTCTTTTATATTAAATTTGGCTTCCTATCAGGGAATTGTACTGCCCGGGACGTGCAGTCCTTGAGAGGAGGGCAATGATACAAATTTATAAATAATTATTGTATTTGTCTTAAAATATCTCAGACAGATCGGAAATACTCACATTTTGGGCGAAAATTGCGGTATTTAGACGTGTTATACGATAAAAGCGGGTTTTCTAACGATTTGGTGACTTAGCGATGTTTTGGGGAGAAAACTTGGCAAGTTGGTGACATTGTTGGCGATTTGGCGAGATTTTTGATGACTTGGCGAGAAATGGATATTTCTGGAAACATCCATCATCTAAGCTCTAGGACCAATATTTAGCGAGATATCCTAGAAGCTTCCAGAACCTTGGCGAAATTAGTAGATTTCCCCGCCAAGTCAGGTATAAATACCGCAGCCCGACATAGTTATTTTAGAGGTTTTGTACACGCAGTCAGTTTTGTGAAGACGAATAGTCGTAACTGTTAGTTTAGAGAAGCTGTTCTCTGCCTGAGGTATTTGAGACCTGTGATTGGAAGCTGTTACTTATCGTATCTGACGAATTGTATCTGTATAATTGTGATTATTACAGCTGGTATTTCTAGTTGAATTTTTACGAATAAAAGTCTTGTGTTCATCAAGCAGTTGCTTTCTTCAACTCTCAATCCACACGAACCCCGAAGCTCGGTACAATATGATAGCTATTGCAAGTAACAATTCAATCACTGGCCTTGCAGATGTTGTGTATTTGAAAATCTGCACGTATGTTTATCATACATTTTCCCCTAAACATCTTCAAAATTTCAATGTTTTTGCCACTCAAAGAAATGATTCTATATTCAGTCACTGTTTGCTGGCAGTTAGTGTTGGTTGACCGATATTCAGAACAGGTTGGTGTTATTGTTACTTATGACATTTGGGCAAGCCTAGCTCGCTGTGGTGTTGGCTATGCTAATTTAAGTCAGTAGCGTGCGCCTTTCGTTTTACCAGAGCACCACGAAGCGTGTAAGTATGACTTTACTCTAAAGCCCTTGGATGGCACCATCAGAGGAACCACTAACTCAATTTTGACATTGATCTGGAAGGGGAGGAAATTTTCTTCATACCTTTACACCCATGGTAACTGCTCAACAACCGATAACAGGACTTTCGATTCGGCAGATTTAACGGGCACGTGTATCGCATGCATTCGGTGGGTTTTTAGCGATATTGGGAATTGAAGTCAATCCTTTAGGTCAGAAAGTCTATGCCTCAGCCACTAGACCTTACCATAACCCATAAATTCGTTATAGTAATACTATAAATCGCATGTGCATTGAAAACAGCTTCAATAATTTGATATTGACTAATCAACATTTCATGAATATTAGTATATGCACCTAAATTGTAAGTACCTTTTCACATTCACAAATCTAGTTCTAATTTTAGTAAAAAATCAAGTGCATCAGTTGTTCTTCAAATCGTCATTATTAGAAATGCATATTTGTACACTTTAAGTAAGCAAAACTTTCACATTTTATCCGTATTGATTACTAAAATTGTGTTTACTGCGAAAATGCAATTCTTTATCTTTTTGCCCAGTAACGGTAAAACTTAAATCGTATGAAAGAACAATCAGTTGCCCTGAAATTAGCAATATATGTATATTTTGTATTTTATTGTTGTGAAATTAAAACTTTGATGTACGAAAAAATATGAAAATATTAATATGAAAAACAGGTTCGATAACTTGATAGGAATAAGCTTAACATTCAGTTTGCTTTACAGATTTTTTTTTTTAAGTAATTGTAAAAATTATCTAAAGACGGCTTAGAAGATTACAATTCAGCCTGTATAAAGTCAAAAAAGTGCAAATAAACATTTTTTTTGTATAAGAGGCAATACAATAACTTTTCATCAAACATTTGTGTATTTTCATTTAAGCCCATTTTATGTATCTCTACAACATCACCTATTTTTACATGAATTCGCTTGAAAAGTAGATAAAACTCTTTTTTCTATAGTTTAAATTTCATGTGTACCGCGCGACAAATTCTTTTTGATGTAATTTTAATGGCCAACAAATAACTTCTACGTAAGAGTTCAAGAAAAAAAAAACACTCAAAGAGTTTTCATAAAATAAGTCAATAAATAGTGTGTCCCTTTTGTTAATGAAATTTTCATTACTGTACATAATGACTGTGGCCGTGGTACCCTAGTGGTTAGAACATCAGCCTTCAGTCTATAAGGGCTGAGTTTGATTCCCAATTATACCTACTTGCAATATACTTTCTCGTTATATCTTTGAAATCGAAAGTCCTATGGTCGGTCGATGAGTAGTTATCATAGACGCAATGGTGTCTGGAGAAAATTTCTTCTCCCTCCAAATCAAAGTCAAAATTGAGGGGATTTATCTCTGGTGGTGCCATCTATCGGAGAAGTCTTAGACGTTAGACGATTTCTTTAATGCAACTTATATCTTACTTATTTTTCAGTTCTGTTTCATCTTATATATTCTTTCCTTTTATGAAATCCTGAATGTAATTATTTCTAAAATGCATTAGTACATATTTTGCAACAAGGTAGAAAGAATAAATACGAAAGTAGCCCTTTTATCCCATTTAATGAATTGTTGATCTAAAAAAATAAGATTATCAGAAGAAATATTAAAATATTTTACATCGCTTTGAATCGTTATCTTTAGTATTTTAAACCCATGTTAAAAATTTCCTAAATTGTATTTTTATTTTCAATTTTAAAATATATAATTATTTTTTATATTGCTGTGATTGCGTTTGAAAATTTATATCACTTTGGTCAGAATTTTTATACTATGATCGATATACTTATATTACTATTCATTTTTAACATGATATAAATCTTGTTTTTAATTTTAAAAAACAGTTTTCGGTTATCATTAATAACTTAAAAATTAAATTTTACTAAAATAATTTATAAAAACATTAAAGCCACTGAAAAATATTTGATTTCCAAACGTGAAAAATGTTTCACAATAAATTTCATTTAAAAACATACTTTTTACAGCATATTTATTAATGTATGCAATTTTGGAAATACTTTTGTTACGTTTTAAGCGTTCATCATGTTTTTTGTTTTCCTATTACACAATTGAGTTAAAACAGTAAACAAATAATTCACTTCTTTAATCAATAATATATATTTAGGGAAAAGTCAATTATTTCTTTCTTAATTGCCGGAATCTGCAGAATATTAATAACCTATCTTAAAATGTTTCCGAGATTATTAAAAGATTAAGAGCTTCTCTAATGTAGTTCATCATACTTGATTGCTTACTTTGAAGTATAGCATCTTAAAAAAGATTAATAGAAAAAAATGAATTTATTGTTCATAAATAAGAATGCTTAATTGGCCTTGTATCATAAATTAAGAATGGTTTAGGAAGCAAAAGAATTAGCACAACCAAAGTTCTCTTTGACATTTTTATTTTCTAGTCGTCTAGAAAATAAAATTACGAAAAGACTTAGCTTATATTAATTAAAAATAATGTATCAAATTATTAATAATTTTCAATATTTTAAAATTTATAGTAAGGCTTACTAAATTCTAAAATATGAATTGTTTTGTATTTATATATATGTTTTAAAAAACTAAACTCGAAATATAATATTAATGGTAATAATTTATATTAAAAAAATAGACATTGTTTATCGACTTGATTAATCAAGAAAAATAATAATAATAATTGACATTAAAGCATTTTTACGCTTTTGAATATATGAGAATTTTCTTCTACCAGTTTAACCCTTTTTAAATATTCTTTCAATTTAAAAATTAACTAAGTGATAAATACACACACTAAGTCACAAAAGTAAGTATGCAGAGTGTATGTGACGATGTCCTATGAAAAAAAAAAAAAAGACCTACAATAATTTTCAAATTAACGATTTATTTTGATTACAGCTAAATCGAGCTTAATTACAAAATAAAAAACGTTTAAAATTTACAAATATTTAATTAGCAATATGAACTTAACTTAAAATAGAATGTAATTTACATAATAAAAGTAAGTATGCAAACACAAACAAAGGCATTAATTTTAC
>CM057815.1:29087882-29150382 GCA_030067965.1 Latrodectus elegans
CAGCAGTGTATATGTAATGAAAACTTCTTTTAAATGAGTAGATTTTTTAGCAAATACAGACTGGCCTCATAAATACATGCATTTTTTTATTTTTCATTTTATGAGATTAGACAGCTGATTTGCCCATACTTGAAATACAGATATCGTTCTTGCCGACTAGATATACAACGATCATGTGTTTCTTCTGAGCCATATGATAGGTAATCTTTTTATGGCTTTTCTATATTTCACAGGTCAATTAAGATACTTTCCACCAGGCATATTAAATAATTTATTTTGGCTTTTATTTTATGGATAAAGAAAATTTATCCCGATTAACTGAAATTATACACAATTTTACCAAAGAGAATATGGAAAGCATATTTTAATTCAGAAATTTTATATTTAGATATTAATATTAAAATTAAATTTTATAACATTAAAAAAATCAATTAAAATCACCCACCTAATTGCAATTCATGATTACTTCACTTCATTTCTCACACATAATTCTAAATACTACATCTGGTCATTATTGAACTGGATTATCGTAAATCTATTGTGGCTGAACTAGATCTTTATTTTGTTCTCAACAGTTATGTATAAAAAAACAATTAAATATCGATTGTGCTGCTATCTAGTGGTAACATTAAAAGATAATATTCAATTTTGGACTGAGCACTTTCATAAATAATAAAAAAAAATTTTATAAATTAATAAAACTCAAAAAAATTCTAAAAAATATACATTAAGATTTAAATAAAAATTCCAATAGTGATTCATGATTTTCAAAGAGTCAAGTCAAAGTTCCAGGAGTCTCAAGGGACCTTAAAAAATGTTCGAATTCCAGGAGTTGTAGGAATGTTCATTTATATATTTATTAATTCTACTTTTAACTGCCCTTGGATAAATTGTTTAGCTTCTCCCATAATTCATGTTTTGCTCATTCCTTCTTATAATTTTAATAATACTTCTATTCTGCTATATAAATAAACTTTATAAGTAAAATTATTTAAATTTAAAAATAAAACAAATGAAACACAAGATAGTAGTTGTCTACATCAAGATTCCTACAGATTCCCAAGAACCAAATTCCAAGTTCATATATGTCATCTTCATACTGTTTTTGATTTTCAGTTCATCATTTTTTTAAAGTACTTTTGGCTTGCCTTCTGTTATCCATTAATTTTTTTTCTCTTTTTGCTGTTTTAATTTATATTTTTGCTTAGTCCCAGCAGCAAGTAAAGGTATTTGCTTATACTGTTGACACTAATGTTTCGGACAAGATTATCAAAGATGCATTTAGCATATAATTGATTATATATATTTTCCACCATCAAATTTTTGTTCACAGAAAACCCACATTCAACAGATGGTTGACTATGAGGTTAGTAAAAGCAAAATTACTACTTTCTATAAGTGATAATTTTATCTATATAATAGTAAGTTAAGTAAAAATTATTTACTCTATCGTTAAAAGGATCAAATTTCTGGTGAATTATACAAAATAGTTGAATTATATCTTTATTCTATTCAAGTTATAAATACAATTTAAGATCGATTGTGCCATCATCTGGTGGTAACATCAAAAACTAATGATCAATTTGGTCTTCAATTTGTTTCTATTTTCACCCAAGCATTATCTTATCTCAGTATTTTTCCTTTTTATGCAAGTAGAGAAATTGAACAAATTATGAAATGTCTTTACACGAGTAAAATAAAGTTTCTCAAACTTATTTACCCCTCTAATTTGTTTTTTAACCTCTTCACAATAATAAACTTAACATTGCATTTTTGAACTAAAGAAATATTAATGTGTATTAAAAGGTTAGTCCAATTTTTGTATCTTAAAAATGGATGCGGATAAAATAAAAAGTAGAATTATATCTTGCTGTAATCATTTTTCATAAAATTTCCTTTCTAAGTAAAATAACTGATAAAAACTTTAATAAATGAACAAAACCATATCAATATATTAGGAAAAACATGAATTCTATTCTACATTAAGTAAACATTTTCCTTCAATATAGTTATTTAATCGGCTTTATTACTGATTATTTTATAACAAGTTTTACAATTAATTTTGTTCTTTTTACAATTAAGTAGTATAATATTGGTATTTACATTACAATACAAATAATAAAAAAAATAATAATATAATTTTTTAATAAAGTATAAGATACAGATTAATAAACTAAATAAAACTTTAAAAGAATTTATTTAATGATTAAAAACATTTTATTTACACTTGAGAATGACTAGAAATGCAGATAAAGTATTGAAAAATTCATTTATTGCAAAATATGTATGTAATTAATTGTAAATTTAGGCAAACAAAATAATAAACTCTACAATATAATTTGATATAAATTATAACTTTAGTAAACAATTTATGACAAGAAAATGTTCAGTCATTGCTAGAGTTGAGAAATAGTTATCACAGTAATATGAAATATACCAAATAATTACATTTATATAGATGATCCCAAAATAAATGACATTTTAATCTTCAAAATGTATATAACTAACTTTATTAATAAAACTTAATAAAAACACTAAAATAAAATCTTCATAAACTGTAAACAAATGACAACAAACATACAAATAAATAAAACAAAGCTAAAATATTTTTCACTTCCTACATAAAATCATAAATACAACTTTTTCTGGACATGTAACCAATCTTTAGCAGTTTTATAAGAGCTTCTAGGCATAGTAAGTTTCTGTGCTGCATTTATAAATTTATAATCATTCCTTCTTAAATACATCTGAGCATCTCGTTTCATTTGGTCCAATTTCTCAGCCCTATTTTCATCCAATGTAAAGAATTCAGTTAAATATGGGTTCATCCGAAAATATGTACTTGGGGAAAGCAAATCGTTTAGAGCAATATGCACAGCTGTAATTTAAAGATATGAATTCATTTATAAAGTGCATAAATATATATATTAATATAACATTATTTAATAATAAGGTTTCATTAAAATTAGTAGGATATTTAATATTTTATCTTTTCAAAGTACAAGATGCCATTTTTAAGAAATAATAATTAAACATTTTAACTAAAATATTCATAAAATTTCGAATCTTAGATGAAGGGAAAAAGAATAATGAATTAATTTATCTTCCATAAATGAATTACATGTATTTTAATACAAAAAGAGTGTAGTCAATATAAATAATCAAAAAAAAATGTGTTTTATTGCAAAACAATGGAACTTAAATATGTACTTTAATATATTAAAATTATGCATATTATTTTTTTTGGTACTAAGACAAATTTTGTAAAAATATCCTGAAATTAGTTGACATTATTACAAAGTTAAAATTTTAGAACTTTTTTTAATTATCCAGATTAAAAAACTTCATGATAAAATATATTTTTAAATAGATTTTTTATTAATATGGATATTAAACATTATACAACATTGTAATATAGATAAATACTTTGTTTACATACAAACTCAAACTTCAATTTACTACCTTTTCATTTTTGTAATGTAATTTTTTTTAATCTCATTCACAGAATTCAACTTTTAATTGTGGGTGTAATCTATATTAAATTTTAATACAATATCAATGTTACTTTAATGTATATATATTAAATATAAATTTAATATACTAACTTAAGCAATTTCTTTTCACAAACTAAGATTATCACAGTAATATGTGAATGTAATGAAGTGATACCATTGTTTATTTATTTGGCATTTCACACATATTCCTTATACTTGTATTTAGAATTTATTTTTCAGAATTGTTACTCTAAATTTAACAAACTATGCAGTAAAATGCATGTTATTATCTACATTGTAAGATATTTTTAAAAATTTCTAAGTTTTAGAAAAATAAAATTTTCACACATCTTTTATTTTTCCCCCATTTTTAATCTGATTTTCGGTTTAAACATAGAATGAGAAAATACACTTAAATTTGTATTAATCTTAAAGAAAAAAATATTCAAGCCTTTAAATATAAGGACTATTAATTTCAGGTAAAATATTTTACTAAATAATTTTTGATATAAATGATTATTCAATCAAAGAACACTAAATTTCCTTTACCATTACTAGAAATGATGAACCTAAGAAATTAAAAAAAATAAAAGCAAAATATACCTTTATTTTGCTTTTATTTTGCTTAAACAAAAAATAAAGGTATATTTTGCTTTTATTTGCAAAAAAGCAAAATATACCTTTATTTTTTGTTTAAGTAATAATTTTATGGATTATAGCATTTGAATCATTTGGATTAAAAGTAATTTGATTTAATTTTATTTTTACAAATTAAATAGACCTTCTGTACAATAAATTTGTAATTAATTATTCATCAATAAGAATATTTAGTATATTTTGCAATCAATATTTTGAATATTACTAATTTAATATAAAGATAATTTTTTTATTACATACTTGCTCAGATAAAATTTAAGATAGAAAAATAAAAAATTAATAGAAATCTTAAATTTAAACAATGAATCTTTCTCAAAAAAATTTAACATTTTTATTTATTTTTTATGCAATGAAATTCCATATAAAATTTTATAATCTCCATTTCTAAAAAATTTCACCATGTAGTTGCAAAAAATATTTTAACACTTACTAAGAAAATTATTTTGATAAGGAAACATAAAAGATATAGAGCATTTACTTTCCATAATAGTAATAAGTAAGAAATTCCAATTAAATAGAAACTATAATTTAGTTACTTTCTAAATGGAAAAAGTAATGTATGAACATTTACAACTTCAAATAATGCAGTATTTAATGAAAGTATTGTAAATAAATTTAGATTACATAAAGAAGATAGTTTTTAACAATTTGTTTATATTTTGGCTAATATAAGTTAGATAAAATAATTCACCAGATTACCTTCTGTGTCTGTGGCACTATCAATTATTTTTAAAATTTTCATTTTTAAACTTGTCGAGGTAAAATTAGGAGTCACAGCAGGAATATAGCGACCAGTGCCTAAAGACAGTACACATTGAATAGGATCTGATGGCCAAAGTAATTTTGCTTCATGAATAGCTAATGCTGTTGGATTATTTATCATAATACCACCATCCTGAAATTGATGTTTATCAGAGTAAGTTATAAAAACCACATTTCATTATTATATGCATTATTGAAATTTAAGAAAAAATGAAAAAAATTTTATAGGACATAACAAATAGATATTTTCAATTAAAAATCCATACAAACTTTAATTACAGATTTATGCAAAAAATTTTACATGTTTTATATAAATTTCCAATTTTGAAAAATATTACTTAAATTTTTTACACAAACTAACCAAGCAGAATTATTAAACAATATTAAAGGAGTGGCTTTTAGAAAAAAATATTTCAAGCTTGATGCCAGCAGCAATAAAAACAGGGGATGGGATAGGGATATCTATGATAGTCAATGCTAAGAAAATTTTAGGTTTCCTCCTTTGTGACAAATATAGTTTATTTACAATAAAAAAATTTTTAAACAAATATTTCTATGATTTGAACTTTCAGGCTGTCTGAAGTAACATTTAAATAAATAATAATATGCTATTATATCATATAGAGGGTTATTAATTATATTTTTACAGAACACAGAAAAATTTTAACAAGCTTACAAATATTAAATAGGAGTTTTTAAAAAATTTAAATCTTTAGATAAAATCAAAATTTTTTGCTCATTTGATTTTTATAAAAAGTTTAATTAATTTGCTGATTTGTCTGCACATTAAATTTTCACAATTTAAATACATTTAATTATTTAACACAAAAAATTAACAATTAAGAGCAATGTGTGCATATGAATACTTCTATACTATAACACACTATACAATAGACAATTATAAATAACTCATAAATAGAGGTTTCATATTTTGTACATATACTTATAAAAATGTCTGCTTTAAAAATATAATAATAAAAAATTCTAAGAATTATTCATTACAGTAAAAGATTGGGAAAAGATAGCTACTAATGTGGAATCACTGAACAGCACATTTAATGACATAAATTAGAGGATGTCGATATTTAGAAGATAGACTACTTTTCATCAACTATTGAAGGGAAGAAAAAATGGACTACAATCAAGAGAACAAAGTTTTTAAGGATGACTATTAATTAAGTCTATTTTTGATTTTTGTACTTTGAATACTTTATTTGATTTTGATTACTTATAATAGATAAAAATTAGTTATCTTTTCAACTTTAAAAAAAAAATTATTATTTAGGATTTAACTTTTAAAATATTCAATAAGCGATTGAAAGTAATAAGAAATTTAGATTAGTGCAATAATTTTCAAAGAAAAAAAAAAGCAGACATATGTAAAACAATAATTTATAAAAAAAAAATGCTTAAATAATTCAATGCCTGTTATATTATTACATAGTCATATTTCCAAATATTACTGAAAAAAAAAAACTATTTAAGCATTTAATATTTTATATAAAAAATAATTTTTCTTAATGCTACATTTTATCAATTACTTTAAATTATTTTTATGCAATGCCTGGCTATTAGATTATCCACTTTTTCAGTATTACTTGGGGACAGAAGTGATGGCACCTCAGTGAAGACACAATGGATGTGCCACTGTGCCCACAAATGTGGATATCTTTTCATAATTTAGAAATGTATTTTCTCGTCAAGATTACAAGAAACATTGAATCAAAGCAAGATCCAGCTTTTATCATTACAGAATCCTTTTGATTTCACAAAAGAAAGAACAACAGGCAGTCAATAAGAAATGTTTCAGCCAAGTTCACCAAATAAACATAATTTCTGGAGTCAAGAATAATACTTCATCAAACTATAAAACCTACCATCTTTATAGCCAGTTTTACAGATTTCAGAATCTTTATTATCATTTCAAAACATTTCACACAAATAAATTAGGATTGGTCACTAGATTTTGTAAATAGATACATAAATGATCTCAAAAATATTTGGAATAGTTTTTTAAATTTTATTTTGAGTAATTTTAGAGAAGGGGTATGAATTTTAAAAATGAATATTAATCAGCAAACTAAATTATGTGTAAAAAATGCAGTGTTACATTTTTGCTCAGTTATTCTATTCAGCGCTAGCACTCCTAGTCTTATACCTTTTAAGCTTCACATGTTGTTTTCATTGAGATAATCTTTTTCCAGTTTGTATGGATGGGCAAATTTTTATAATTTCTCCTTTTGTTGATATTAGTGGTGGTGATATATCAAAGTACAGGTCATTCCAATATGAGGACATTTAGTTTCACACAGTTTGAAGACATTTCAGAAAAATTACAAAACTATAAATCTCATTCAAACAAAAAAAATTTCTACTGTTATTCAAAATAAAATAAACATTAGTTTAGAAGTTGACATAAAATTTCTGCTTTGTAGCAGTTTTATAACATTTAAAAAAAAGCAGCTTGTAATATTGAGCAACATGATAAAAAATTCTCATTCTGTAGAAAAAGTATTACACCTTATATAATTAAATAACAAAAAATTACACAAAATTCTAGAACCGAACAAGGTACAGATAAGTATCAGGACACTAATAAAAATTTTTAATTCAAAATCATAAAAACTTACATAATAATAATTTGGGAACATGATACATTTAACAATTTTGGTGAATTTATACTAACTTGATGCACATAGTCATCTAAGCAGTATTCTTCAAAATACCCAGGTGCAGCACCAGAACAACGAATAGATTCCCACATTCTATATTTACAGCTACCTCTATAGTATGATTGCACACCAGGAGAAAAGTCATAATTACGAAAGACAAATGGATGAAGATGGGGGAGATTCATTATGGCTGACACAACAGCAAGCTGGAATGAAGAATACTAATGAAATTTCAAATTTTCAACTTAATATATGCAAAAAGAGCATATATTTAAAATATTTTAATAATATCTAAATATAATTACATATTGGTTTGGTTTGTTAGTTGATTTTTTACACACAAGGACTAGTTACACAGAAAGCTACCATTTAAAAAGTGGATTGTAAACCATTACAAACATCTAAGGCTGAGGTGGGATTCAAATCCAGGAACTATTAACAGAAGGACAAGGCACTACAGCTGAGAATTTAATTTATTTACATACTGAAATTAAACACAAAGTATACTGAGTACATAGAAATATAAGAAATAATCAAGTAAAAAATTTTTGTCCCTTTCTAGTTGCTTTATATCTTTCGTAATTCTTTAAAAACTCCATTTTTAAAAAAACAGGATTTCATTTAAACCAATATATATAATTACAATGATGTAATGATAATTTTCATTCCAGAAGAAAATACAATAAAATTTAATGCAAATTGTGTTTTTATTTACATAAATAAAACTGGTGCACTAATCTTTAAACATTCAGATTATATATATATATGTTAAATAAAAACAAAAAAGCAGGTCAAACTTTACATATATTTCAGAAAATTCAAAATTTCAAATTTTTACACTTTGAGCATGACACAAAAGTAAAAGCTAATACCTTTGGAGAATCTGGTTCCTTGCAAATATCAATAAGTAATTTCTCACCAAATATTTTCCTAAATAAAATGTTTGATCATATATAATTTTGTATATAAATTACATTATATTGCTACATATTGTTAATAAAGTATAAAGATGTAGTTACATTTATTCTCAATACATTTTATGGCAAACCTTATTAAAATATGTTTATCATAATTATTTAAAATTACTAATGTACAAATTACTATACAGGTTAAAGAGAACTATAATTGAACAATATAAAACATTTAAATTAAGAATGCTAGGATTAAAAACTTTATATGAAGCTAAATTGAATTATAGATAATGTATATTTAATCAAAAAGAAAGAAAATGAACCCATTAAATATCACCTTAATTACAAAAGTAATAAATTCATAATATATTTTACAAAATAAATGTTTGATGTAAAAACTAAAGCAACTTATCAACAAATATTTTACAAATGTTTTAGTGAAACTAATTTCCCTAAAAAGTATTCTTTAAAATTTTAGCTTAAAGTAATTTAAGCACATCAATACTTTTCTTTAATCTCTCAAATAAAACTGCATGTACTTTATTCTAGAAATCAATTCATTGCAAGAGATCAATATAAATATTATGAAAATTTGATAGTTATAAATTTTATGTAACACCATAATTTAAAAAAAATTATTTGTTAGATTTCCATCTTATTTAATTTTAGAAAGAATTTATTTCTAAAAATTTAACATTTCTTACAAAGAAAGCATTACAACAAAAGCAATCCTATACAATAATAAACATAATATCAATAAAAATGTCAAGATTTTCTGGTAAAAAGAAGGGAATATTTCAAATGTTTTAGATAGCAATACCATATTAGGTAGTTCGAAATTTCAACCTTTAAAAGCCTTTTCATAAATATTCTTATTTACACAAAGCTTGCAAGAAAAGATAAAAATTTGTTTTGATAACACAATAATTATGTAATATATTTATCATATATGAGCAATATAATAAATATTTGATTGCTCAAAAAATATATACAATTTATATTTTTTCTGGTCAACAAATCAGAATTATTTTTTAGTCAAAATAAGAGTATTTAAAAAGAAATTCAAAGTTTTAACATAAATTCTAAAAATATGTTCACTCTATTTTATTTTTTTAATGATAAATTAATAAATTTTTAATATAATTGCAATGGAATTATTTTTGATTAAAGTAATTCATATAGTTATTTTGAAATTTTCTTTGCAGATTTAAAATTAACCTGAACTTAGATCATTTAGATTACAAAGTGTACTAGTAATAAAATTTAAATTTACAGTAAAAATAGACAATTCATTTGGATTCCAACACACTTTTAAACTTATTTAGGATATTAAATATTTTTAATATAAAAAGTAACTTTGAAAACATTCAGCATTAAGTAATAAAAAAAAGGTTTTTTATTAATTTTATTCCTTAACATGAACAATTGTACAGAAACCTTTGGGAAGTAATTAATTCCTTTAATAGCTGCAAATGTGGAGACCAAAAAAAAAAAAAAAAAATAGTCTGCATTAATTTCCTTTTTTGCTTTCAATACTATATACATGTATTAATGTACAATTTAGGCTTTTATTATATTTTTGCAACATCTGTGCTAGTTACATTTAGTGAACTATCTTTTATGCTTCTCATTAAGATTTTTGCTAATCTTACTTTCAAATTTCATATTTTTTTTTCCTTTCAATTTTTGTAAACTTTTTAGCACTTATTTGAAATTTCACAGCAATTTTAAATTGTAGCATCATTAATGTTTTCATTAGCTGACAATCATAATATATTGGTCTCTTACTTAATAAAGGATTAAGAAATTTCTTCTGTTCATGATTTTATATTATACAGGAATATCACTTAAGAAATTAAATTTTATAGTCAATCATGTTTAGCTTCAATTCAGTTTTAATTAATTTTTTCTCCCAAAGTAAACATATATAAAACACAGTTAACTATTTCAAAGTATTATTACTATCTGAAAAGGAAACTAAGCACAAAAGCTTATATTTCATTAATAAAAGTAAGTTTCTCTATTCATACATTCAATGATTACCTAGTGAAACATTTTCATTTTTCTTACCAAATTTTATGTATAATTTAAATACTATTTTTTAGAAATTGTGCTGTTTGTATTTAATTTTCATAAAATAATAAATCATAAATCAATAAATGCAAAAAAATTTAAAAAAAATAAAATTTATCTTAAAATAGATAAAATGTACAAAAATCTACAAAAAAAATTATTTTTACATAAAATATAAATATTTTTAAAAATTATTTGTAGGTGCTCTAACAATAACAATTTTGTGCACTAGTAAAGGAATGCTTACTTCAAAACATTAACCCACATTGTTGTATCATAATATGCATGACTCCACATCAATCGACTTGTACCCCAGAAAGTACTTTGACTGAACACTTCATCACTGAGTCTTTTATAGAGTGCTTCACATTCATCAAGAGAAAGGCGAAGACCTCCAAGAAGAAGCCCTAAAATTGCACCTGAACTAACACCACAAAAGAAATCAAATAGCTGATGGACTTTCTTATTTGTCTTGGCTTCTAATTGGCGTAAAATTTCGATTGCAAGTATACCTCTGATGGAAAAAACAAACATGTAATAAATTACTATCATATTTTTAATATTACTTTTTAACATTAGTAAATAAATTAATACAAAACATAAAATTCTGTAAAAGTCATGTAATCAATCAATCAATAAATAAAATTGACATAAGGCAATTATATTTACCAGGATTATATTTATTAATGTAATTAACCATACTATTAATAACCTTTACATAAATGTAATCTTAAAAATCAATTTTACTTTTTTAATATGTATACACATATATATTTAAGTATGCATTATTTCAAAACAACACTAAAATTATTTAAAATATGTATAGAATAATAAATTTTAAATTCAAGCTGCTTGTTATCATAATCCTGTATTTAAGTAAAAATATTAAAAATTATGAACAATGACCAAAAGAATTCTACCAAAAAAATATTCAATCCAGCTGTTTTTAATAATTTTGAATTAATGTTTAAGTTAGTGCATAAATAAATCCTTCTCATTATCTAAGTACTTTCAACAATAATGTTAGGGTAATTCATTAAAAAAACAAACAAATAAATTATCAAATTGATAGAAATTTTGAAAATAAACAAACATTAAAGCTTTTGAACAATAAATAAATGTGAGAAAAATTAATAAATTGATTAATAATTGAGTTTAATAAAAAAAATCTTTAGAAGTCAAGTCATTTAAATGTATAATTTAGATTTGACAAACATCTATTTTAAAAAAACTACTACAAATGCAAGTAAAAAGAAATACTAAAATATCAAAAATTTGTTTAAAAACACCTTTTAATAATTTATAATTATAGCACCCCCTGTCTACAACACCCATGACATCATCAACAAGGAAGGGAGTCCCTCTCCAGCAACTGTAGGAATGAGACGTATATCCATATGACTCTCATGTTTACCCTATTCCTTTAACTTTATATGTTTAGATGTAATTTTGTTTTATTTGTAGTATATATATCTGTATTGTGCTCAAGTTGTACCCTAAATTGTAATAAATTATTTTGAGCTACTTAAGGAACTTATTTCTTTGTTCCTATTATTATATATATATATATATATATATATATATATATATATATATATAAACCTGATAAGTGATAAAACATAAAATATTGGCTGCCCTATGTGAGACCCAAGTTCGAGTTTCTTTTCGCTGTTAAAAAATTCTACCCAGAATTAAATTTTGTTTTGTTGGAGGGGAACTCAAAAGTTTTACAGGTTACTTCCTGATGTGTTGTGTTTTATGGATTCATGACAAATGTAATCTCATCCGAGATTATGGATCAGTTGGAATGTCTCCTTCAATTGGAGTAGCCCGTTTTCGATTTGAGAATTCCAGATAAGTTTCTGTTACTGTTTTTATATTTCTAATATGTCCTAATTAATTGTGAAGAATTACAATTAAATAAGTAATTAATGTTTAAGCACTTATGAATATAAAACTGTATAAAAAGTTTCTTTATAAGTTGTTGTGTTTCGATAAAAGTGTTATCATTTTATGTTCTTGAATTCAGAACAGTATTATTACTTGTGAGTATAGTTATTTGTTTGATTTGGTAGATATGTTTCAAAACTTATTAAATATATAATATTTTGTATAAGAGTATTGAATTAAAAGAAACATTAATTTTATTATTATATTTGAAGTATTATAGTATATGTGCATGAATTATATGTAAAGAACATTATGAACAATAAGTAAAGTATATGTTACTTCTGAATATTATATTTCTTATATATATTTCTTAATTCTGAATATTTGAAAATATCTTCTTGACAATGAGATAGTGTTATAAAATTAAGTATCTAACGGAAATTTAATTGTTTGATGACTGTGCATTTTCATGTAATGATACTTTTGTTTTGATTTAAAACACAAAACAAGGCCCCTTAGTGACTTAACTAAAAAGGCTAAAACAATTGTCATTGGTGTAAAGTTGTATACCATACAAGCTTCAGATTCATTGTCCAGCTCAATTTTTTTAACTGTTTGTGGTGAAAAAGCAGCTTTTTGTGCTGACACAGGTGCATCAAATTCCATTGTGGAAGAGAGAAACTATAACCCTCCTAACTCTAGGGAAAATGACAAAATCAAATATTCCAACTATGAAAGCCCAAAATCTACTAAAGACAAGCCAGAAAGAAGATTTTCTGTTCATTGTTATGGATGTGGTAACCCCGGTTTTATTCAGTCTAAGTATCCAAAGTGCAACAAACTAAAAGAAGAGGCATAGACCTGTTTGTTATCAATCAGATGAAAAAGTGTGGATCCCGTTACATCCTGTGAGCCAAAGTCCAAAACCAAGTCCAAAACAAGTAAAAAATTCATGCCCAAGCATGAAGGACATTATATCATATTAACAAATAGATCACCAAATACATATGATGTTGCAGATCCTGCTGCCCCTGATCAAGTACTCGGTACTTATCATACTAGTATGTTGAAGTCCTATCAACAATCATCTAGAGATAAAGGGCCAATATACCCTTTGAAAAGTAGAGGAAGACCACGTCGACAACATCAGAAGCTTCCTAATCTTAATCCTATCTCCGTACCGGAATGTCGGCAGAGCCAGAGGGGGAGTCTATAGCGCCCCCTGTCTACAACACCACCCATGACATCATCAACAAGGAAGGGAGTCCCTCTCCAGCAACCATAGGAATGAGACGTACATCCATATGACTCTCATGTTTACCCTATCCCTTTAACTTTAAATGTTTAGATGTAATTTTGTTTTATTTGTAGTATATGTATCTGTGTTGTGCTCAAATTGTACCCTAAATTGTAAAAAATTATTTTGAGCTACTTAAGGAACTTATTTCTTTGTTCCTATTAAACCAGATAAGTGCTACATAGTTCAATATTTTACCGATAGATTTTAAAAAAAGAGAGGGAGAGAGAGAGAAAATTTCTTTTTTTCCCCCTAAAATCAGGATAATTGTACTTTTTCTCTAAAATTCAATCTTTCAGACTAAAGCAAGAGTTAGTGCAGCAAGAAAATAAGACGTTTCAAAAATAATAAATATAATTAGCACTGTTAAATGTAGCATAAGCTTACAATAAAAAATGAATAGCAACATAACATTAGAAAATATATACACAAGAAAGACATCAGAAATTACTCAAACTCTTATTTTCCAAAATATTTGTAGTACATATCTCATGACCTGAATAACCATCCCTATCTTGAATTACATGTAATTTATTAGAAAATAATTTCAAATAAGAAAATACACTATAAGAAATCAGAATTCTGAGAATGCATGCAGTTCACAATTTAACATAGAAATATTTAGTAAAGCTTTGTTCTTTTTAGCTAAAAATCTCTTTCAAATTGATTTATTAACTTCAAAAGCTTAATAAACAATTAAAAAAATATAAACAATTAGAGTTTCATGAAATTTTCAACCAATTACTTAAAACTAATTTTACCTAAAAGTTATATACATTGTCACCAACCTATTCAACCGAAAGTATTTATGTAGTGATGCAATGCTATCATCTATTTTTATATATATAACACAGAAAACACTTAAACTTTAGGCATGCTATTGAAAATTTTATAGCACGACCAAAAAATCATAAAATGCTCTAAGATGCATTTTATAGTGCAAATCAATGTTGTGAATTTGTATATTAATTGGTGCATATATTCAAAACAAGATTTTAAAATGAGCCAGTCATCTTTACTTGATGCATTTAAATAAAACTCGTGTGATAAAAACGATATCTGATAATTGAATAAAAATTACATTAATTCTGTAGTTTAAAAAAAGAACTTAAAATTTTTGCATTCCTTCATACATAATCAATTCAGTAAATTAAAATTGAAAATCGATTAAAGTCATTTTGAAATAAAAATTTAATATAAAGAAATAATATTTTACAAAATAATAACTTTGAAAAAATACAGAAAGCATAATAATAACAGTTATCCTTAATATGTAGTTTAAGTAAAATTCATAAAATAGATTATAATTATAAAATGTAATTATTTTTGTAGCAAAATGCATATCAAGTAACAAATATTTTCTTCCAATCAGATCTTATCAGCATTACATTCATTCTTGCTCAACCTGATAGAAGGGAACAAGTTCATGATAATTTTATGCATCATTTTGGAAGAAAAATATTAAATAATTCAAATTCTGAAGAAACAGCAATAATTACTGAAGCCTTAAAGAATCTTATGAACAAACTATAAAAAAAGTTGTGATACCATCAGAATACAAACATCAAGTGAACTATTTTAGATATTTTTTATTTACTTCATATATTAATTATTCCTTTTATAATTAATATAAAATTATAATAGAAAATAGAAAAATATTATCTTCAAATCAGATCTTATCAGCTTTAAAAATCATTCTTGCTCAACTCATAAATAGGGAACAAGTCCAAAAAAATTTTAACCTCTTTTTGGAAGAATTATTACATAAATTCATTCAATTATTATTATGAAAACCCAAAATACCAGCAAAGAAAGTTCAAATAAATAAAAAATAAAGTATAGTCACTTGATAAATTACATTTTTCGAACTTATTTTCAAAAGTTTGAAACAACGAATTGAAATTTTATTTACATAAATATGAATCAATATAAAGTACTCAAATTAAACATTAAATATATTCTTCATAGACTGCCTTAAAAGTTAACTAATTAACCAATTGTATTCATATTTAATACACATAAAAATTAAGGTATTCTAATTAAAAATGATGTTAACAATCTTAAATAAATTAAATTTCAAAACTGGATTTATACGGATTTTTTAGCTCTGCTACGTAATCCTGAGATTAACAACAACATAAATGAATATCTCTTAATAAATGGCACAAAATATAAATGTATGAATTAGAATGACAATATGCCAATTGGCAGGAAAAATATTAAATATGGTAATCAATTACTTTAATAAATTTAAATGCTTTATAGTCATAATTTCAAAAATAAACTTTATCAACACATGCAAGAAATTTCAATGAATATTGAATGTAAGACAATTCTCATTATAATCAAAAAATGTTAGATGGAATGTTCTAGTTTAATTAAAAAATGTTTATCATTAATTTCAATGTTTTTATTTATTTCAAACACCATTATTAAAATGATATAATTACAATTAATTCTAACATTATATATTTTTAAATTATAAAAAAACAATACTAAAAATTCTCACAAAAAACAGAATTTTTTATAGTATAAAAATCTCAACATAGCATTTTGATAAAATTAAAAGAAAGAAATTTCATACCTGTACATTTAAATGTGTACTTAATAAATATATGTAACAAATATCAATAAATCATAAGCATGATGTAGCATGTTTAAAAACATTTTAACTTTAATTAAAAATATTTTTCACATATATAAATAAATACCTTGTCCCACCACCATCAATGCTGAGAATTCTAATACCATTTCCTTTAGGAGGATCATTACATCCAACTAATGCAAGAACACATTTAGCTTGAGCATGTACTGCTTGGTCATGTAAATTTTGCTTTAGACGTAAAGCAACTCTCACCAACCCTGCCTAACATATGATAAAATAAATATGTGTGTGAACAATTATAATATAATACTTATAATATCAATGACTGCAACATGCATACAGTTTCTTTCATGTAAATTTTGCTTTAGACGTAAAGCAACTCTCACCAAACCTGCCTAACATATGATAAAATAAATATGTGTGTAAACAATTATAATATAATACTTATAATATCAATGACTGCAACATGCATACAAAAATTTATAGTAATTGTGAAGATGTAAATTGCTACTAAATTTAAATATTCTATATAATATTCTAAATTTATAATTAATTATAATTTAGAATGTTAATTTATAATTAATATTCTAAATTAATAATATAATATTCTAAATTTGTGTGCCTTTTAACAATATAACAGAGAGAAACAAAAATATGCCATTAAGTTTATAAAAACTTTTTTAATTTCAAAGACAAAAGTAGAAAATACCAAAATAAATTTAAAAAATGTAAGCAAATTTTTTTTTACTTTTTCTTTTTAAAATCTAAGGTAAAACAAAAATGCAGTATTGTTACTATTAATAGAAAAATGCTCTTAATTTGAACTGAATCAAAATACCTCAAACTAAAGTGCATGAAATAAAAATAATTGCACAATATATACAATTACACAATATTTTTAACTGAGTCAAAATGCCCCAAGCTAAAGTGTATATTGTTAAAAAAAATAATAATAATAAATGCACAATATTTTACATAAAAATAATTTTGTTCCCCACTAAATATATAGAGGATACATTTTATCAATAATTTACGCCATAAATAATAGCAACAAGAAAATTTTACCTTGCACATGACAGATTTTTGATCAGGATATAAAATAAGATGCTTGCAAACTTCTTCTAATCTTAGCAACTGAGAAGCTGAAGAAGTGGCTTCACATAAAGATGAAACTAAGAATCTACTACGTTGTTGTAAACTTGACTATAAAATAATAAAAATTTAAATATATAGCACAACATAAATAGAAGCAAGAAAAAATAATTCCATCTTAATTTACAGTACAAATTTTTAATTTTACATAATTTTAGATAGTAAAAAGTACAAAATACATTAAGAACAAAAAAATAAAATAATAAATTTGAAATAGAAGACATATTTTCATTGGTTGCATACAGAATCTTAGCAATATAACTCCCTAATTTTTTTTTTTTTTTTTAAAGAAAATATTAATGGTTGAATATTTGCCATTAAAAGTTAATGCAAAACATAGAAAATGAAGTTTTAAACAAAAAATAACAAAAATTTTAAAAAAGGTTAAAGAAACACAACACACCTAATAAAAAAACTACCAAAAAATAAAAACAGAGCAAGAGTAGAACTTAAGTAAAAACATTATCATTCAAAAATACTCAGAGTAATACTTTCAATCATTCATAGAAAATGCATATAATTATAATTAATTTAACAAATTCACAGTAACTATTTACTGTTATTATAACATACAATAAAGAAAGAGGAAAAATAATTATTATATTATAAATTATTCCAGTAACAAATAAAATAATTTAAAACTGTTGCCTGAATTTCATACATGGTCTACAAAAAATAAATTATTACAAGAGCTACTTTTCCTTATCTACTGCAAAAAAAATTTTTAAAAAGAGAGAGACAGACAGACAGAGAAGATATTTTTTATATTAATTACTTAGATTATTTATGTTTTGATTTACAACAATTTTTTGAGCAATTGTCCAGTAACTTTCAAAATAGTTTTTCTCACATATCTAACATTTAATCAGTCATTCAAATACCAATTTTTTTTCTCAAGAATCATAAGCAATAACAATATTTTAAAAGTAAAAGGTCAACTTTTTTCAACGATTCCTTTTTTACCGAATTTAATTTTCTTCAGTACAACAAAAGACTCCTTTTTAATTGACAAGAACATCCAGTTGCATCTTTTTCTATTTTAGTTATTCCCAATATTAAAAATCTCAACTCCATTTTTTTCATAACAATATGAAAAAAAATTTTATTTTTAAATTTGACATTGTATCTATCAAAATTCGCTCATAAATGGAAAGGAAAGAAAAAGGACGAAATATTTTTACTCACAATTTAAAGTGATTTTTGTTTGAAAGTTGTCAATTTAAAAGTAGCAAAAGACTTGTAAATTTCTAATGATATTGATGATTTAATCATGACAAGTCATTATAGCTGTCTGTTGAGAATGATAACTCTCATACTAGTTTATTTTGTTTACTGTTCTACAGTTACATTTTCCAAATAAAAGGCATATTTGATCTGGATTTAGAGTTGAAACTGAATTTCAGAATATTATGAACATCCATTAACAAGATAAGAATCAACACCATGAACAGTTAAACTGAAGGACAGATTGTTGATGTCTAACTTATAATTCAGTGTATTGTTAATTTTCAGTTCAAGTTGATCAAACATTTATCTGAAGTAGGTATTTAATTTTTTTAATATTATCATAATGAAAAGGTCTAACAAAGTAAAAAGTCCAAAATCTTATTTCACAAATAAAGGGAGAGGATTTTATAAAATAATTTTCAAACTAAATTTATTGTCTATAAGCTGATGATCATGTTATTAATCCATATTAACTACAATTATCAAGTACTTATTTATCAAAGAACATTTTTAAACAAATAAAACACAAATATATTAAGGAAAATTAAGCTATTTGAGCTGTAATGTTAAGCTAAGTATTTTTATTACATTCTATCATAGGTATTTGAATATGTTATGTTAAAACACATATTACTTTAAACTAATTAATTAAAAAAGATCAATTTATCTTTTAGTGCATCTTATATGTGTGTAGATAAGATTCACAATACAAAACTTTATTTCACAATTAAAAAATATAAAAATTCTTATTTTTAAGGGCATTTATTGTATAATTTTTGTAATATTAAGAAAAATGAAAAGAGAGAGAGAGAAAGTATTTGGGGATAGAATTAAATACAGAAATATTTTACAACATAAGAATATAGAAAATGACAAAAAGCAATATAGAAAATGACAAAACATAAAAAGAATTCCTTTAAAAAATTATCAACTAAATAATCTGTATTTGTAAATAGTCAAGGCAGAATTCATAAGGGTCAATCAAAATTATAATAATAAATTTTATATTTTGAATAATATTTTTATCAAAATATTCTCTTCCAATCAGATCTTATCAGCATTATATTCATTTATGCTCAACCTTAAAAGGGAACACATCAAAAATAATTTTATGCATCATTTTGGAAGAAAAATAATGATAATATTATCAAGTTCTGAAGAAACATAACAATAATTACATCGTACATGAGTCTAAAGTAATGTTAAGAACAAACTATTAAAAAAATATGTATATATCATCACAATATAAATTTCAACTGCAGAACGATTTTGATAAATACAAGGTAATTACTTTCAAATAAGTTTTATAGTTCATCAATTTTTTTCATAATTAATGAAAAATTATAAAATTAAAATAGGAAAATAATATCGTCCCATCAGATCTTATCAGCTTTAAGGATCATTCTTGCTCAACCTATAAGAAGGGAACAAGTCCAAAAAGTTTTAACATCATCTCGGAAGAAAAATGTTTTAATTTTATGATAACCTAAATTACCACAATTTTTATAGTTCATCAATTATTTTTTTATAATAATGAAAAATTATAGGAATAAAATAGAATAATATCTTCCCATCAGATCTTATCAGCTTGAAGGATCATTCTTGCTCAACCTATAAAAAGGGAACAAGTCCAAAAGTTTTTATCATCTTGGAAGAAACATTAAAATTTTAAGATAATCTAAATTACCAAAAGTCCTATTCAATACAAATTAAAAGAAAAAACAGTCAATTAACATATTATGATTCATTTAATATTATTTAATAATTATTTAGTTATTTTTTAAGTATTTGAAATGTACATATGTATATATATGTAGACAGATATAAACAAATTTAATTCAAAGTGTTCATATTGAATTTTTGAAAATATACCAAGGAAATAAATTACATTAAAAATAAACATATGGTTCATACCCCAGGGTTGTTGATCACGAAAACAGATATGGGCACCCATAGACCTTGGCCACATTAGGCTGTCATGTCACGGAGATTATTTTTATACATAAATCAGTTCAACCAATTGATAATTTCTCATATTCAAAGTACAATGACAAAGACTGTCATAAAAAAATACTAATCAAATTTTAATTTTTTATAGGAATAAATGTTTTCTCTTATAGTAATATGATAGTAAAATTCTTTATAGTAGTATCCCTTTAAAAATGCTTGCTTAAACTATGTTTATAATAAAAATTAATTTTTCTAAATTAAAAAAAATGTTATTCATTCTCTGTAAAGCAATACAAAAAAAATTCTAAAAATCAATTCTTTAAAATATAAGTACCTTAATTCTAAGCAGTTGTTCCCTAAGAAACAAGTTTTTCATCAAAAATGCCTCATTTTTCAATAACAAAGGTTGTGAACTAAGATAATTTTTTAAAATAAAATTTTAATACATTTTTCTGAAATAATCAATTCAGAGTATAAAAAAATTTGAGGAAGAAAATGAATGCATGCTAAAAATTTTATTTTATGAAGGTAAGAAAACACTATAAATATAAACAATTTTAAAAATAGTAAGGATAATTTAAAATATGTAACCCCCTAGTTTATATTACAAATTTTAAATAAATTATTATTGAAAAAACTTTTAATTCACAATCAACATAAATATATAATCACAAAAAAATATACTAGAACACACACAGAAAATGGAAATACATTTTTTATAATTCCAAGTATTACATTTCACCTTCTCAACAAAAGAGTTAAATTGATGGCATCTTATACACTGAGGCATGCAGTGGGTGTACTATAACAGCCACAAGAGTGGATGAAATTAACCCTCATTCTCCACAAGAGTGGGTGGTGAAGACTAATTTAGAAGCAGGGGCCAAGCAGAAGACCCTCAGAAGTACCATTTCTCATGAAGGATATTGGGAGTATGATACATTTGATATGCTCCAAATGCAATACACAAACATGGCAGACCTTTGATTGCGTCAGGATTCCAAACCACTACTGCAATAGTGAGTAACCAACCAGACCACACACTATATTATTGACATGATTCTTTGAAATATATTAAAAAATTAAAAATAAAATATTAGACAAATATAAAGTTTACATTTATTGTTAAATATACCAGTTTGAATCTTATACCCATAATAAGTATAAACATATTAGCTTAAGAAAAGTTAAAAGATACTTTAAGTGACGTGATTATGTAGCTTATATTTTCAACTACATGTTTAAAACATTTTTTTACAATGAAAATTTTTCAATCATAAATTTCAGCCTTTACAAACTCAAATAAAGTTTAAGAAAATTTTTTTATCCATTTTTATTTAAAGTAAGATATTATAGTACTTTATTTCAACATATTAACAAACCAATTATTCAAATAATTTAAATGCAAAATACAAATTTAAAATAAATAGAGTAATTTTCCTAGAAGCAATATTACTTTACTTTATTTGTAGAAAGAACCCTTGAAAATTAAAGTTTACTAAAAGGTAAAATTTAAAAATTGTAATTAATATATATATATATATATATATATATATATATATATATGTAAGGTAATAAATAACTTCTTAAATATGAGTTTAACATTTATATCACATCAATTACTCTTTGAACAGATATTAGTTTTCTAAATTAACAATAAAAGTTGAGAAAATAAAATCTTCAGTGTAAATATTTACAACATGAATCATTTACTGCTCAATGTTTAAAAATACTTTATACCTCAATATATATAAGCTATAACTTTTGATTATTATAATTTACATGATGTGAATAAGGAATAAATAGTAAAAAGATGTATACATGCAATAATGAAATAACAAACATCAACAAATTCAACCTATATTATCAATCTAACACCAGATGAATGAAGATTCATCATTAAACTATTTCTCTAATGGAAAATTTTGCAAAATATGTAAATATACTTATTCTGTCATGCTCATTCACAATAGTTAAAATAACAAATTAAATTTAAAATGTTATATTTTTTATCATTATTGCCATAAAGTAATATGTAACAATTTTTAAAGGTGTGGAATTTTAAAAATAAATTGTTTCATCATTTAAATGATAATTTTGTTATTATTTTATATTAACAACCATTATTTGAGATTTATTTTGCAGAGAAACTTATAAATAGAGTATAGCATAAAATTCAAGAAGTTCAATGACCTTTTAGAACCTGCAATATTAAACCAATAATTTTATTAATACCTTAGGCATTTAAATGTTACTTTGAAACACACATGAATATGCCATTAGTTTAGTTTAAGACTGATTCTCTTAAAATTCCGGCAGCTCTTGCTCTGCTTGACCAAATTATCTTTAAATGTATAAATAGTATTAATTTATTTATACTAAATTAGTACAAATATCTAAATACTCCCTTTTTTATATACTCAGTATTTCTAATATAAAAATTTCAAAAATATTGGAAGACTAGAGATGTAATGCCATAACCAATCTTTAGAGCATTTGTAATAAATGAATAAATATTTTAATGTAACTAAACTAATATATGAATTTATTCAGTATATAAACTAATACACTACATAAATATTTTAAAATAGCTATTGTGAATAAAAATTATCAGAGGGCTTCTAAAATTTAGAAACTGTATTAAACCATAAAATAAATATTTACCTTTGAAATCAGAATTTTCTTTGGCTTTTCAAACTTTTTTTCTTCTTTCCCAAGAAATTCTTTCCTTTTTGACTGAAAATCACCACCAGTCAGCCATTCAAAAAATGTTTGCTCCGTTTCAGAAATTTTTTCGAAACTTTTATCGACAGTCGGTTTAGATTCGACGTTACAAACAGCTGTTTCAACTGAACTTGTATTTATTTCTTTGGATAAACTTAGCTTATTTTCATCTTCTTTTCCTGATGTTTGAGAATCCCGAAATTCACTCTTTTGATCTTTATCACAATTTAAGGAAGTAACATGACTAATATCTTTAGATTGTGAGCTATTTACTGTTTTAGTAAGTTGAGCAGTAACATTACTAACCAAAGAAGAAAGAGCAGAGACAGATTTCCAAATGGATGGCATCAAACCGTCAGCAATATTTCGTAACGAATTAAAGGTATTTACTTTGTTATTAAAATTAGCAGGTGCTGGTTTTGATGATGTTCCATAATGATGGTACAGCAGAAGACGTCTACAATTAAAAGAAAATGCATACAAATAACTAAATAGCTAAGAAAACATTAACTAAATATTCTTAAGCAAATATAATTGTTAGACAAGAAATAAAAAATCCTCATATAACTATTATAAATTACATTAAAATAGAAATATTTTACGAATTAATAGTGCGGAAAAATAACCTACTTCCGTTTTTTGGCTGGAGGAACGTATCGCAATGCTGAAGATCTCCAACCCATAGAATGGATTAAAATTCCTTGAGATTTCATCATTTATAACTAAATTTTTTACACGATTCTTTTATCATAAAGATGAACAGAAAATCATTGTTAAAAGAAGAGCTCCTCAGTGAATACCACTTTTCGTAATTACAACTCACAATTGTCATTTTCAGAAATGAACGTATAAAACAGTAAACATTAAAACAAAACACACCACATGTCACGTAGGAAAACCATCCAATCAAATTACAGGATATTGTTAGTCTGTTTATCAGATGTCAATGTGACGTCTATTTTCTGCATTTTTTTACAACTCTACTGCGCATTTCCATTTTTAACTCAGTGCTTAAATTGCTTTGAAATCGCTTTAGTTTTTAAAGTAATCGAGCTTCGTCATGGGGAAGAGTATCAGTAATTTGTAATCGGTATTTTAATGTTATCTTTTGTAGAGAGTACTTTCTTTTCCAAAATACCAGTTACTTTTAGTAGTTGGTTACATCTTATCACTGGTTAAAAAGTAATCGGAAACTGTAACCCATAGGTTGTCCATTGGAATATAGTACATCTTAGTGTTCCTCGCATATGCTACACACAGCATCAGCAGACTATATAAGTTACTAGAAGAAAAATAGCATTTGAAATACAAAAAATGTAGTAATGTCGAAGCAGAGTAACTTCTAGTTTCTTATTGGATGTTTCATCGTTAATGAAAGTTTTGATAAAATTTAAAGAAATAAATAATTATCACATTAAAATTAGGAGTTTCTTGAGATAAAAATAAAAAGGTTAAAATGATAGGCGATAAAATTTATTATTTGGAAAAAATTAAGGACCAGTTTTCAGTAAATAAGTAATAATAAGTTTGGTGACAAAAAAGCTAGGAAAAGAATTAAGAATATTTCAGGTAAAAAGTTTTAATAATTAATTAAAAATTTTTTTAAGTTGTGTAATTCGTTCATTTAAATGAAGTTGCAAGCACAAAATACTCAGGCAATTAAAAAAAATTAGAGTAAAATTAGAAATATAGGAATTTACAAAAATGAAGTCTTAAATATTTAAGAGGAAAATGAGAGGAGGTAATTGTAATAAATTTTTTTTAATAACTAAATATTTATTTGCCTTGACCAAGGATAAAGCCCAGGCTCTCTTATTCGTTGTTTTCTTACGACCTCGAGTCCTTTTAAATATTATATAAAATATAAAAGTGGGAAACCAGCTAACTATTGATATCTACTTGAACTTAAAGAAAACTCTTACAAAGTTTAAACAATCCTAAAAACAGAAACGAATTTAATATTAAAGTTGAATTAGAGCGGGCGATATGGATCTTTTGATTCTTTGCAGGTCTTTTAGAAAAAGTATTATCAGGGGTACTTAAAATATTTCGAGGTCTTTTTGAGAAGGTAGAACTGCAATATCATGACTGGAATATATTAAATTGCTATATTGTGAATCTTATAAATTAGAATAAAATTTAACTACATGTTTTTGATAAATTAAGTAATAGTTAGAAGGATTTAAATTATTGTGAATGACAAATTGCCGGAAAACAATTCAGTTCTGGTATTTAAATGCAAAAATCAATTTTTTAAAGTCTGTATAGCTTTTTACTTTGTTTAAATACCTTAGTATCATTTTGGGATGCCATAAGTCCATAATTCAGTCGCCAGTAAGATAGGTTTAACAATCAAAATATGTATTAAAGTTTTTTTTTTTTTTTTAGTGATTGGCGATTGCTTAAACCAATTTATATAAAGGGAAAACAGAGGTGATTTTACCCAAGAACTGATTAATATTATATTATAAAATATATGATCGAATTCTGCCAAAAGATAACATCATGCGACGCAACTCATACTATGATAAAAAAAAATTTGTCATTTTTTTCGTGATAGGTTCGCACAACCAAAATTAATGATATGCTAGTGATAATCAGTTGTTTCTTGTATTCGCTGACACATGCCCAAGTAACAAAATAGGTTGGCCAAATTTTGGCAATCTTGCCAAGACGACCCCAATAATGAACCTATAATGGGCGCCACGTTTTCCCCAATATGCCAAGATAAACCAAGGTTGCCCCTACCATGAAGGTCAAGGTTTCTTTAATGTAGGAAATGCAAAAATAAGCCAACAGTGGGTGTCAAGTTTTCATAGTCAGCCATGATAAGCCATTATTGGTCCTAGAAGAGTAGCCAAGTTACTACCAATCTTGGGTATGCAAAGATTTTTCCAAAATATATGTAGAATTAAATCCAATATGGCTGCCATTTTTTTCTAAACCACTTAGTTGTATTTTTTCTTATCAAGAATTTTCTAATTGAGATTAATTTTCCTGAATTTTAATAATTAAACTTCGAATCTTAAAGTTTAATCGTGACGTTTGCAATTTTAATTAATTTATCAAGCTTTCAATAAGTCCCCTTGTTGGTAACTTTGATCTTTCTTATATTTGTAATAACAAATTTTGGTTACCGTGAAAAATTTTAATATATTTGAAGTTAAAATTATACTCTAAATCAAAATATTTCATAGTTTTAAGTTTAGATACATTCTATTTTTTACTTGTAATTATTTTGTATATTATTAAACATAAAACTACCTCAAAGCTCTAAATCCGATGCTATTGTTACATATAAACTTACATTGATAAATTAACTGTGTGTGTACAAGTATTTATCTATATTAATTTTTTCCCATGTAAATTTCTAATAAATGTATTTACAGAATACTATTCCAAAAGAACTATTGTTTCGATTTATTTGTCTTCATAGCATTTTGGAGATTAACTTAAAATTCAGTGTTTTTATTTTCTGTATTGTAACTATATATGTAATATAATACAGTGTTTTTATGATATATATATATATATATATATATATATATATATATATATATATATATATATATATATATATATATATATATATATATATATATATATATATATATATATATATATATATATATATATATATATATATATATATATTAGTATTTTTCATTTGATTCATTCATATACTTCTATAAAGCTATGTTTTACATTTACAATAAATGCCGATTTGGAAAAGCTGCTAGTTTGTAAGTTTCTTATTTCTAACATTTGTATTAATGTTTGGTTACCATGAAAATTTTTGTTTTTTACAAAATTTTCTGTGTTAAGAATATTATTCAAAAGCCTTATGTTTTATCGTGTTACAATTTATTTGGCTTCACAGCATTATTCCTTGAAATTTATTTATTTTTCAGGATTATTTGAAATTTATTTATTTTTCATTTTAATCGGAAATGTAGTCACTCTAATTCAGAAAAGTATAATTAATGCTGTTATCATTTTAAATTTAGTGACAAAACAGAGAAATATTCTCCTTCGTAATATTTTGCAAGTTACGAGTATGACCATGATTCGTAAATGGGACTGTTGCCACACCGAGAAACTTTTGTTGATTTAAATTTAGTGACAAAACAGAGAAATGTTCTCCTTCGTAATATTTTGCAAGTTACGAGTATGACCATGATTCGTAAATGAGACTGTTGCCACACCGAGAAACTTTAGTTGACTATTTTTTCTGCATGATTTTATAATGTCCCTTTTTTAAAATTAATACTAGTTCTGACTGTGTATAATTCCATCATCTAAATTACAAAGATGGAACAGCAAATGACACTATCCAAAGGTAATATATGGCCAATTAATATATATACCAATCAAACAATTTTAAATTTCGGTTTACTTAGCATTTTTAAATGGATATTTTGAGTGGGAAGTGTTTCCACACCAATTGTGGGATCTGATTTTTATACAACTTTAATTTAGCTTCTGATTTATGTAAATAAGCAAAGCTTGAATATTCAATAACTAATCTTAATTTTTATTGCATTTTTATGTTACTGCATTATTTGTTTCAATAAAATAGTGGTGGGACAGGTGACATGGTTTACTATGACCCATTAAACAGATTCTCGGGATAATTAGACTTTCTTGTTCCAATCAAAAGATAAACATTCGGTGGTATATTACATCCAAACAAAAGGTCAAGCTGAAACAGCTGAATTTCGCAATCTTCGACTTGATCTTCTATATATATAGCAAAAGTAGAATTACCAAATGAAAATATGATTGATCTAGATCACATCAACGGATACGGCCTAGATCAATCATATTTTGTAATCATTTAGATCAATCAAAAAGTAATTATGGTTTCCCTTTGCATATAGTAACTAAAAAAGAAAGTCAAATCTCAAGAAAAAGCCCATGGAAATTGGCATTTGCTGTACATCTGGTACTTGTCAAAAATACATGTATCAAATTTCTCGAGATATCTTTTTTGTCTATGGTTTTGTTTACAAACTCTTTGTTGCATTTCGATCATCAGAGTAAAACTTTGAACAGCTTGAAATTTTTTTCAAGAATCTTAGAAAAATTCGGATGAAATTCAAAGCTATAAAAATGCATTTCCCGCGAATCTTCTACAGAATTTTTAGACTTTAACTAATTGAACCGTTATCGGATCAAACCGTATTTTAAAATTTTGCCAATCTAATACTCTGACCAATTAAAATGTACCAAAAGGAGCTCCAATATTAGTTCCAATAAATATAATTCAAAAGAATTTGAATTAAATCAAAAATCTAAAAGGCGCTCTAATATAGCCGATGAACTAGTTTAATGAACTGAAGATTCTAAATAATCTTTTATTAGTGCCAAACAAGTTTAAACATATTTAATTCTTTTGCTTCATTCAATTCTTGAAGCTCAGTTGAGTCTTTGGATAGATGTCACAGGATGGCAGCATACTTTGCCATCGTTGTTAGATGACTATTAGGTATCCACTTAGTTCTCCATTAACCATCCACGGATTGACGTCACATTTGACCAAACAGAAGCGGAATTTACCACCAAACGGAGTATTCAGTTATGTTTACTTCCGATTCTATTGGTGTATATAAGGATGAACATTAAATTTTTAGAGGAAATTGAAGAATATATAACTGTATTTTGAAATTAATTTTTTTAATAATTCAGTATGTACTAGATAATTTTATTTTTTATATTATAAATTTTTTCAATTATGTCTTTCAATAGAAAATAGGTGTTTGTGGGATTCATATGATGACAATTATTTCAATAAAAATAAAGGAACTAGTACTATCCCCCGATCGGCTACTTTTCCGACTTTTTTTTTTTGTGACCAAGCTGAAAGCATATTTTTAGAACAGGAAATTTCCCAAAGTCCACCGAACTGAAACGCTGAACAAAAAATTCAAACACTGGTGTTACTCAAACACACACGCGCGCGCACACACACAAACACACACACACAAACACACACACACACAAACACACACACACACACAAACACACACACACACACAAACACACACACACACACAAACACACACACACACACAAACACACACACACACACAAACACACACAAACACACACACAAACACACACAAACACACACACAAACACACACATATATATATGCCGGGCAACTTGTCTAGAGGTCAGCGTGCCTGACTACGGATAGGAACTGAGTTCGAATCCCGGTTCAGGCATGGATGTACTTTCTCTCTCTTTATCCTGTCTTTGTCCTTTCCTTGTGTGTGTGAATGAAGTATGAATGATGCCTACCTTATAAACGGGTCCCTATGGCATGTGTGAGGGTGCGATGGTGGCCCACCCGCTGTGGTGCACCCGGGGCAACATCTCGGCGGCTAAGAGGTCGCTGTTTCTGGTCGGTTCCTTGGGTATCAGGGAACAATACATTAATAGACTCTGTTGCAGTTGTAACTGTTTACAATCTGCCATTCGAATATATATATATAATTAGTTGCTCCGATATATATATATATCGGAATTTCAATCCATGACTCACCTTAGTAACAGGAAACTGTCAAAGTACCAATATGCTTCTCTTTTGCATAAGATGCCTAATATATACTGTAGAGTGAGGACTAGTTGGTGATTTTTTTATGCTCTTAAAGTAAAAACTGTTATAAAAAAATATATAAAAAAAACCCTATCTAAATCCTTGTATTATAGATCATACTTCGAATATGCCTGGTAAACAAGTATTCAGTCAGGTATATATTTGTATTATATTTGATGACGTCAAAGCATATCATCAAATTTCAATGTGAAATCAATCACGAAACAGTTATCTGTATACGTTTCGGTCTTTTCGGAAGCAACCGAATTATCTCGGTGTTTTAACACTTTATTAACAAGGTTACGAGAGACTTATTAGTTGCTTACGATTCTGTTGATATTTTTATTTATCGTCTCTAATTCTGAAACTGCAGATCTGCGTTGTCTAGATCAATTCTTTTCAAATTTAAATTAATATGGACTGTATATTAAATTTGATTTCAATCGTTGGTGTATTGAAAAGCAGCTAACATTCTAATACCTCTAGGAAAATTTCTAAATAAAATTTCTAGCTATAAAAAAAAAAAAAAAAAAAAAAAAGCAACATCTTCAATCTAAAAAACCAACAAGGTATAAATAAATTGAAATTAATAATTTTCTTTCGAAAATTTTAAGAAAGCAATGAAAGCAATTGCTAAATAGGAACGTTTTATTAAGGCATCCTACTAAAGGTGCACAATTAATTTTATGGATTGTTGTCTCAGAGAAAGCGATAGTGGCTCATTAGTTTGAATGACAAATAATAAACAGGAAGCTATCATTTATTTTATTTTAAATTAAATAAATTTTAAAGAATTCATGAGCGCTGGTTATTAACACTATATTCTTCTGCAAAAAGAATAGTGTTATTATTTTTTCCTTATTCTTTTATGAGACAGTTAATGCTGGATATACAATTAGAATGCATAGTTTTTTTTTATTATTGTCTCTATGTTGTGTGATTATTTGTTAAATTATTCTCTATGTATTTTATTGTTATTATGTTTTCTTTGATTTCAATTAGTGTTTGCTATTTTAAATATTATAAACATTACTTTAGTGTTGACATGAAAAATAATCTTAGTGTTTTAGTTTAGTTTAATATAATAAAAAACAACTCAAAGGAATTTTTGTAATTTAAATTTTTGAAACATTGCATGTAGGCGAATTATTTAAAGTTCAAATTGAAAAATGGTTTACAATACATAACTTTTCTAGCTATTATCCTTTTTAAGTTAATGAAAACAATACTCATCAGCTTCCTATTCGATTTATACAAATCATATACTTTAATAACCAAACTTTAAAATCAGTTATTCCCTAAAGTTCTACGCTCATGGCTTGACTTTATTATTTCGAAATTTTAAAAATATTCTTTACATTGTAAACTTTTTAATATGCTTTCATATACAAATAAATAAAGAGCTAAACATATATTGATTACATTTCTATAATACAATTTTTACAATGTATAAAAATAACTTTTTAATGAACAAACTATTAATTATTCTGGTTAATAAAATTATATAGGATGTGATGTTTAGCCGAAAATATTAATTGAATTAATATCGTTAAAATGATAGCGAATGTTGTAAACTTATCAATAAAAAATCAGTTTTTTTTCTCTGAAATTACATATTATATATCAAAATTAGATATTTTTAAGTACATTTAAAATAAGTGATTGATGGTAACAATAGGAATTTTTCTGAGCAGAATTCAAAGGATATATTATTTGGGAAAACGAAAATATCTCTCTTTGCACTAAGGAATACAACACAGGGCCAAATGATATATTAGAAGCAAAAAAGGAATTACAAATCTTGCATTAAATGAATGTATTTAAATTTCAATCCAAAATTATAGTTTCTTCATAAATTCATTGTTAAAAAATAATCTACAATATGAATTTTTTTTTATCTAAATAAATCTTTTAACATGAATAATCTCAGCTGAAATATTTATAATTAACTCTTTCCATTTAGTTCATTCTCGTATAGATCGGTAATGACGAAAGTTTTTCGCAAATTAAGTTCTATATTGTAACGCATAAGCCATTATATTGATATAAACATTTTATTGATCTAAAGAAAAATTTAATGCATACAATAATTGAAATGAACTAGATTAAATCACACAAAACAGCTCATTTAACCTTACTAGTAGAAGCGAGATTGCTGCCGCTATTTTATGCTTCGGAAGATTATCGATTCTAGTTCATCTTGTAACTGCATGTCACGCACCACAAAACTTTTACGATTATTAAAGCGAATTGTTTTCTTATTTTCTTTATTTTTGGTTTTCATTAGCGCATGCGCAGTTCACATTAATCAGGAAACGTAATGTTAAAGTTTGTCGACAACTCGAGGTGTCATTTCTATTGTAAAATAGAAATCCGAGAGAAGGCAGATGAACAGAACCTAGATATGAGTAAGAAATAATTTTGAAATTTGAAATATTTTGATAGATTTAAAGTTATTAAATGTTATTAAATGCATGTTTCTCTCATATTTGCTCTAGTTGAGTTTTTATATTCTTAAAATTCAGTAAACAGAGGTTTTTCAGAACACTTTTTTTACGCCAAATTTATTATCAAAGAATCAAAGATATTATATATTTACTAATTCTTTTGGGATTTTTAAAAAAAATTGCATGTGAAATGAATTTAAGTTGGCAAATATTGGTGATAAATTTTAGTCTTTTTTAGACATTGTTGAAAACATTTTTTTGTGTTCATATCGTATATATAAAGGTATCTAAATGAGAAAAATTATATTAATGAATGAGATGTGTCATCAAAAATGTTAATTTAAAAGTTTCAATATTTTAATTTACTTTTGATGCATTTTCGATCAAAGAATTGTAATGAGGAAGAATCTTAGAATAAATTTTTTAGCAACGATTTTTTATACATAATTTAGGTCTCCTAAGCAATTCAAAGTTTAACTGCATATAAACGGATTATCTAAAAGTTATGTATTTTTCTAATTTTGGTGATATTTACTCTTATTCTTTGTATTGAAGACAAAATACAAAACTATGAAAATATCTACTTTTTTATTTATGTGATTAAGTGAATTATTGTTTGCAAAATTAACAATTTGTGATAAAGTTTAATATTTTTCATTCTTTGTAATTTAGATATTTTTAAAAATTATTTTAATACAATATATTTTCACATTAAATATATATTTTTTACTTTCTTATATTTATTTACATATATAAAGTATGTGTGCAATCTTTTTGAGATAAATTATAAGCAAAGAACTTTTATAATTTTATGCAATAAATTACTGTTAGAATTTATTTGATGTTTAAAAGATTTGACGCGTTGTAGTTCTATAAATTCTCTTATGAATAAACTCTGAAAATTGCTTTATTTTTTTTAATATTATCAATAAAAGGACAAACTTTCAAAAAATATGCATTTAAATATTTCAATCATTAATTCTTATTCAAACTATTAGTTTTTATAATTTACATTTCTTCAGTAATTTATTTGATGGCTCTGATTGAGAAATGCTTACACAAACTTATGTTTCTAGAAACGAAATAGTGTTATTTTCCAATAACTCTAAATTGCTATAATAATCTTTAGATGTTATTTGATATTAATTGAAATTTATGAATGAATTCTTTCAGCCATTTCTTGAAGAAATGTGATTTATAATAATCTTAAATATGAAGTTGACGTATCTTAAAACCTAATAGAAGATGTTTGAAAAATCTGCGTGAAATGTATTAATAAATATTTTTTTAAGAAATTGCCTGAATGCTATAATAGTCTCTAATAGTGATAAAGATAAAAGCAATTAAATCTATAATAACTTAAAATATAATTTTAATAAAAGGTTGCATTCTCCTTACATTTTTTAATACGAATATGTCGAATTATAACCTAATAAACCTCAATATTTTGGTAACTTTATTAACACAAGAAAAATCATTCAATGGATCTTAAAGAAGGGCCATATTTTTCAATTCTCTATTGCAGCGTGTGAATTTTTTTTTAATCTTTAAAATTTTTAAAAAATAATTTCGTAAGATAAAAAATAAAAATTAAAACAATTTTTCATATTGATAATTTCTTATTATAACGGAATCTCAAATTTGTGTTAACTTGAAAATATTTTCCAATTCTTTTAAAATGAAAAACTTTATAAAAAGCTAGATTACTTTTAGGAAAACTAGATTACTTTTAGGAAAGCTAGATTATTTAAGAAAAAGCTAGATTATTTTAGAAAAAGCTAGATTGTCTTAGAAAAAGCTAGATTGTCTTTGAAAAAGCTATATTTAGCTGAAGCTAGATTTGGATTCTTTTATAAATTGTTATCAAATGAATAGCATAATTAGTGCAAATGAATTTTTTATTAGTATCACGTTTAATGAATTTATACATTGATTGAAAATAAATATGTCTGTCGCTTTTTACTCAAAGTAGCTGTTGAATGCTCATAAAACTATTCTGATTAAGTTATTATATTACCATAAGTTAGACATTTTTTGATCAAGAATTCTCAAATTACGGTTCTAAAAAGTAACACTTAAATATTTCATTGGCTTAAAGTTAAATTTTGTTTAGATTTTCCATTTAGTTTGCTGAAAGTTTTCCTCCAACAATATTTTGTGTAACTGGGATGCGACAATTTCTATTCTCATATTATAGACTGATTTCAAATGATATTGTCAAAATTAAACAATAATTATGTACATCAAAATGAATACGTTCAAAAATAATCAATGAATACATTTTCCAAATGATAGGTGAAACAATTATAATAACAAACTCTAAATACACACAATAGTGCTTAAAAATGTCTTATAATAAAATAATCCATATAACAATTTTATGTATTTACAACTGTCATGTGTACAAAAATTTATAATTCTGAAAATACTAAAATATAATTTACCGAAAAATGTTTCTTACCGATTAGCATTTTACTCCTTCATTTTGTAATTAAGATATATATATATATATATAATTCTTTCTAAAAATGTCAGAAATTTAGCTTTTAATTCATTGATATTAAGAAATAAAATCAATTACTGTATTAAAATACAATGTCTGGAACGCTATTTAGATTTTTACCCAATTAAATAGACTTCGCTAACTGAAAAATATCTATCAATATTTTTATCGTGATATAACATTCTGTTTTTTTCACTTTCACTTGAAACAGTATCATAAAAAACAACAGACATTTTTATATTCGTATTAAATTTGGTTGAGTTTTAAATTAGCTAAATATTTAATAAATTAAATATAGCCCTTACTTCGATATTTATTGATCATTCACGATGTATATGAATGTTTTGAGAAGTGATAAAGATTCATTTAAATTTAATTCCATTAGATAGATAGATATTAGACGCTACAAATTTAGAATTCTCTTCACTGAATTAGAATTGGAAAAGTTTCTAAGAAATACTTCCATAATTTTATGTTGAATGAATTAATTAATGATAATTTTTTGTTGTCACATGTTAAAGTGATTACTATAATACAATAATAAACTTAAGGGCGAGAACAAGCATGAACTCATAGATTCATGTATGACTGAAAATATTTTGCATTTAAAACAAACATTAAATGGAAGACATCTAATACTGATACAATGTAATGAACAGAACGAAATGAAAGATGGAATAAAGTACTGACATTTAAAATTGAATCATTTTAATAAACAAAATGAAATGAAAATTATGCATATCGATGTGTTTGTATCTAAATGTAAATTTACATTTAACCTAATTAATTTAATACTTTGTAACATGATATTAATTTTTTCATAACTTTAATGCTTTATTAATAACCAAGTCGATATCTTTGCAAATAATATTCTTTATGAAAATTGAATATTGCATTAAATTATTAAGTAGTTTGTATCTGTACTTTATGACAAATGTGGATCATTAGTATTTGTGGATACAACCAATTAATTATCTGACAATCCAAAGGTAATGTATACATTTGGAATCATTATTCATCACTAGGTAGATATTTAAATTCACTAGGTAGATATTTTTTGTTGAATTTCTGCTGAAAAAAGTGTTTTATAAATATGAATTCAGCACCAAATAACACTATGATTTAATAATGTTTAATTTTTAAATATTTCTAATTTTTTTCACTTTTGCTTACCGCTTAGATCCCAGGACGCCCATTCCAAGTGCAGCTGCCGTGAATTTCGGAATTGGTCTCACCATGGTGCTGGTTGGATGTGTGATGCTCGGAATTGCAGCGGCTTTGTTATGTCTCAGCAAGCCAGTTGTATTCTCGAAAAACGGAAGATACGACCAACTTTTGATGTCAGTTTGGCCAGTGGATCCTAGAAAAAGACTTGAAGTTTTCAATCCTAAGTGATGAGGTCATAAAAACTGCCTAAGTATTGGTATGTTGGATATCCAATTTATAAACTGCAAGAACAATTTTGAAGACTGAAATGGGCATTCTTCGGAAGAGGAACAGTTGCGATGTTCTGACATGGAAGCTTTTGATTATGATTTAGCCCGCAATTTATAATACCAGTGTACAATTTCACCATTGATGAATAATCGTTTTATGAACATTTCAGCATAATATTGCTTTTTACACAATTTTCTTATTAATTCCTTTTAATTTTTAATAAGAAAACTGAACATGAACAATAAAATCAAAACAATTCTTTCATAAAAAATTATTAGTATATTTATTTTATTGTATGCACGTAACTATGTCTAACTACTATATAAATATCTCAGAGCAGAAATATTTCATATTAAGTGTGTATAATAATTTAAATAATCAGTCAGGACAATTGTGACACTAGAACACAGACTGATATACTATTATCAATATTTATGTCAATCATGCAAAACTCAAATTTTAATATTTACTTTAGATAAAAAGAAATTTTCTTTATTAAAAATGTATAGTTCATTTCATAAAAAGGCTTAAACAACTTTTGATTAAATTTCCTTACTTAAAAAGGATTAAATTACTTTTCTCTAAAAAGAATTTCTTATGCTTTTTGAATGAATTTGATAACAATTGTGATTAACAGTTTAGACCATTCAATAAATAAAATTCCTTGAATATTCTGTGAGGAAATGATAGGAACAAAAAAGGAAATGTTAAATACAATAAAATCTTATCAACAAAAATGTAAAAAGTTATCATAATTTTCTTTTAAAAATGAATGGTGTGAAATTATTTTACTTAAAATTCCTATTATGATTTAAAAAATAAGAAATTGTGCTTGAAATTTTTTTATCATAATTGTTTTATATTATTTCATTTAATTAGTAGGATAGTTAAATTAGCTCACGTGGTTTCATTAAATTAATTAAATGAAGCAAATAGCAGAATGGATATTCACAAAAATTTCATTATTTTATGTATTTTGATGATAGTGGCACTAAAGTCCATTATAGCTATCTTATGCAAATAACGTAATTTTTCTATTTTATATATATAGGGATACCGCATAATGTATAATATATGACTTGAAATATAAAGAAATATACAGAAAAATATTAATTTTCCCATTTTAATTATTTATACTACAGCATATACATTTGTATTTCTTCTTTACTCTTTAATTTTTTTTTATTTATATGTTATTTATTTATTTTACAAATGCTAAATATTAACTCTTAAGCTTTTATTTACATTTTGCATATTTATATTTCATATGGATAACAATCGCAAATAACTGAATGGTTATTAAATTGCAAAATACTTAGAGAAATAATAAAGGAACTTTTTTTTCTGTATTTGGAACAATTTTCAAATTAAATTTCAATTTCTTACAAGTAATATGGTAAAATTAAATTTTACAAAATAAAAATCTTCTTTTATTTTATTAGTAGCTATTTTAATAAATTATGTATTTTACTAATCTCATATCTATGGATAAAAAAAATCATTCAATTATATATATATTTAATATAACAAATTATATATTTCTAATAACAAAAACAAATATTTCAATTTCTAAAAAGATTTATTATATCACACTATTACTTCGCATTAGGAAACAATTTTTTACGAATGCCATCATTTTTATACATTGTTTTTAAACAGGTTCACTCGGTTTGAATTTTAATCCGTATTGTAATGTCTCCACATGTTTTTTATAATACTCTGATTTTGTAAATTTATTTTCTAGTGCATATCATTATATAAATTTGAAAATCAAAGGAAGTTTGCTTTTATTGATTCGACTTCAAAGCGCATAATTGATTTAATTCTTAAGCATTTTACTTCTGAATATAATTTTTTTATACAATGATGATGAATAATAAATGAATAGTTTCTACGTGATGAATAATTAATAATTTTCTGATTATTAAGTAAACAGAATTAAAAACGGTAAACATTTTTGTCGTAGTGTTACAACAATTTTCTCAGTCTTTCACATACCAATTAATTTTTTGACGTCTTATCTCAACAGGAAATTCGACATTTTTTAATCCAGAAAACTAGTTGTTTGAGCTTGAATTAATAAATAATAATTAAAAAATAATTAATTAATAGAAATATTTATGCGGATTGAGATTATGTAGTTCTAATGGTTATAAAAATTCATGTTTTGAAACGAAATTTCTTATATTGTACAGGAAGTATAGTTTTTGCATTGGAACAGGAAATATAATTTTTTAGGGTGGCAATAAACAGTATTTTCATATATAAATTATAACAATACGCTTTTCTACTAATGATAAGTACTGTCACTTGAACTACATTGACTTGTAATTAGAAATGAGAAATTATGAATAATTTTTACAGGAAATATGATTCTTTAGATATAAAAATAATGTAGGATATTAATAATAAATAAAAAAAAAATCTTGGATTACTACCAATATTTTTGATTTCAGTTTTTCTTTGTTGATTTAAATTTAATCCCTTATTTATGTGTTGGAACACACATTTAATATTAACTTTATAATTTCTAACGTAAAGACACAAAATATATTTGTTTACTTGACTATCAAATGGGCTTCTGCAATATTAAAGCAGTTTAAAATATTTGATTTTAGATTTATTCTTCATTTAGAAAAGAAAATGTGGAATTCTAATGATTCCATTAATCAAATAACATTTGGAAGAGTGGATGATTTTATTTAGAATTTTAACAATATATATATATAAATTTGTAAAAGTCTTATATAAAAATGCAATTTAATTTTGTTTCCATTAAATATTTTTTGAGCTTAAGCAGGATTTTTAAAAAATTTTTGGTTTCATTTATTTTTCCACAAAAATTCTTGTTTTTATCGAGAAAACTTTAAAGCACATAATTTTTACAAAACATATTTTTCTTTCGGAATTTTCCTTATAAATTAAAGCGGTAGATTTATGGATTAATATAAGTAGTGCAGCTTTAGATTTACTATAATATGATAAAGTAACTTGCAAAACAATATCACAAATGCAAAAAAAGTGTCCAGAAAAAATATCACATTACAATAAAAACAAATGAAAAAACTTGGATAAACAATGTGCATTCTGGATTTAAGTTCATTTATACTTATTTCATATTTTTTAGTTTAGATTTTGTTTGGGTATATTATATTTAAAAAAAGTATTTTTGACGACGAGTTCGATTCCATATCAGATAAGAAATTTATGTTCTTATAAATATACAACATCCAAACAGATTATACGAGTTAAATATATTTGTGCATTACAATTTTAGTATATTGATCATCATTCTTTTTTAATATAATCGGGATTCTTTTAATTTAATTAATTCTTTGAATAAATATAAGACTATTTTATGCTACCACAATAAAATATTTAACTCTTTAGCTGGTATTTTTTTCCAACCTTAATTATTAATTTTCATATATGCATTAGATTAAAAAGTCTTACGTAAACTATTTGCACTTGAATGATCAGATGTGGACTTTAAGTATTAAATTTTAGGAAAACTATTGAGTAACTTTTAAATCGATAGATGGCAGCACTATAAAGTTAAATAAGTTAAATAATAGATATTCATTCACGCATAACGTGATAAAAATTATCAACAGGAGCGATATAATATACACGCGTTCGAAGGATGTTAAATATTATTTATTTATTTTATTTATCTACAACTTCAATATCTCTACTCACTCGTGATTAAAAATTTGGAAAAAAAAAATTTTGTCCGTGAAAAAAAAAGTTATCAGAAAAAATAATAAAGGACATTGACATCTAATGTTAAATTTGATCAGATTAACTATTATTCTATTCCGGGTTTTTGATCTTACATTTGTCGGAACATGCCTGATTAAATATAGGCAGACACAATTAAGATTATCATAAGACTATCGTGGGTCTGTGGTTTTTATTATCTATTTTCTGTCCTCATATACCCCCGGATAGGTTCAGGGACAAAAATACAAACTGAGCGATTTCAACAACTGACGTAAGTGATTAAAAAAATAGATAATGTCTTAATTAATTTTAATATCATGATAGCTAATTTTCTTTATTAAAAAAATAAAATTATATCTTTACAATTGATTCAGAGGCAGACATTTTCCCCCTAATTCAGAAAATGATGTTGCATATAGAATTCGGGTGTAAAATCATATTTGCTTAGTATTGGAACTTTTTTAAATGAAAATTTTATTGAAATATCGAATACATTTAAAAAAAATGTTCCAAATTTTAACTATCAAGTTTACGATCAACTTTTTTTTTACTGGAAAATCTACTGTCGATATTTGTATTAAAAATCAATAATCTATTTCATTGAAAATAACAAAACATTTTAAATAATATTACATGCATAAGTGAAAAATGTATTAAATAAATGAAAAGCAGCTTTCAAATCAATAATTTTTATACGTATATGAAATAGAGTATATAAACTAGTTATCGAAAATGACAAATAAAAAAAATATTGTATAATAATAAATAAAATAAATAATTTTTTTTTCTAAAACGAAAATTTAATAAATCATATTTAATGCTTCTGTTTACTTAGATATTTCCTCAGTTTAATAAATGTTTTCCGGAGATGTGCAAAAAAAGTATTTTGTTAACAACAAATCATTACACTTTTCCTTTAACAGATTGAATGGTTAAGTTTCATTCCGAAAGAAATTTTTTTTTATTAAATCAGAATTTACTGATAATTCCTTAATTTATTTGAAACTAAGAATTTTATTATATATATATATATATATATGTGTGTGTGTGTGTGTAAATTAAAACATTTTTTAAATTAAATATTAAAATTTCAAACTTTTATATTGTAAACAAGTTAATTAGACAATATAATGTTATTTTCCACTTATTACTTCCGTTAATATTAACATTTAAAGAAATTTTGGTAAAAAAATCAAAATACTTATTTGAATTTTTTTATAACCGTCGAAAAATATATTCCTTTCATACGACTGAAATGGATTTATTTTAATTAAAGTTTTTAGTTATATATATATTCATATATATATATATATATATATATATATATATATATATATATATATATATATATATATATATATATATATATATATATATATATATATATATATATATATATATATATATATATATATATATATATATATATATATATATATATATATATATATATATATATATATATATATATATATACATATATATAATTTTCAATCAAAACAAAACTTATTTTAAAAAATAAAAATATGCTAAAAGAATATCAGCACCTAAACACTGAATGTCTAGGAAAAAGATATTTGATTCTGAAAGATCATGAAAAAGATAGATTTAGATATATGAAATATAAGATATATTAAAAAAGACATATTGTTCTTAAGGATTCTAGAATTATTTAGACATAAAAAAATAAATACCTTGGGATGAGTTTTTAAAAAATGATAACATTTGAATGAAATTAATGTTCAATACATAATTTTGAAGACAAAGAGAATAAAAGAATATTATTGTATAAGAATGAAATATTGAAAAATAATAGAATATTATATAATTAAAAATGTTTATCTCATTTATTGTCTGAGATCTATATTTTATATAATAGAATTTCAGAAAGGATGGGAAATCATCTAACTTCAGAAAAAATAATAAAAAAAGTTTCACATAGAGTCAAAATAAATAAGATCTAATTTTGCATATTTATTTTGAATACTGAAGAAAAGATTGAAAAATTTGTTGAAATAACAAGTTTGGAATTTATGCTTTCAATTAAATATAACCCTATAGAGTCTAAAAGTTACAAAGCTATAAATCCTTGATTTATTTTGTTTATGTTACATTTAGCTGAAGAAAATTATTTGTTAATTATATATATTACTGTTAATTATATAAATTTGTATATACTATAATTTTTTCTTAAAAAATTTGCAGAAGAAGATAGCAAATATCAATTGATAGTTAAAGGTATTAATAAATAAGAAATAATATCATTTAATTATCAAACAAAAGGAATCATGATAAAATAATCAAAATAGCAAAATTGCACAAGAATATCATCATGAATATTTTAAATTTTTATCATAGCTCACTTAAAGAAGAAAACACATTTAGTGATAGATGTAAACATAATGATTTAACTATATAAGGAAATTTTTGTAGTTTCAACAATTTTACAAAAATAGCATTTTTTGAAATTACATATTTTTATGGAAAATTTTACTTAAAAATCTAAACCTTCATATTTAAGCAAACGTAAACTATGATCTTAAAATAAATTATTTTCAAAACTTAATTGATTTAAAAGGTCCGCATTACCTAATTAAAAATACCATGTATTTTCTAATATTTCCATATAGGCATTTTTAAATTATTAATTTATCAAAAGATAAAATTGATGAAAAAATGACATACATAATAATTTCATTTTAAAAACAGCTGCTTTGCTCGCACGTAGTTCATAAAAATGTATGATAATATATGATGATAAATTTTATTAGTATATATATATATATATATATATATATATATATATATATATATATATATATATATATATATATATATATATATATATATATATATATATATATATATATATATATATATATATATATATATATATATATATATATATATATATATATATATATAAATTTTATTTTCTTTAGCATAACAAGTAAAATGTGTAAGTTTAAGAAATAAAAATTGTTAAAAATAAAATTGTAAAATTAACTAAATTAACCAATAAATGACAGAAGTAAACCCAATAATTTTGTGTAATTAACTAAATTACTGATTAAATGATAGAAGTAAACCCAATAATTTTGTAAAATCAACTAAATTAATGAATAAATGACAGAAGCAATCCTAAGAATTTTGTAAAATCCATTAAATTAATCAATAAATAAAAAGTAAATCCAAGAATTTTGTAAAATCAACTAAATTAATCAATAAATGACATCAGCCGATAAAACCCAACACATCAGCAAAATAATACTTATACCCATCACTAATATTGAGTGAAAGTTTTTAAATAAGATGATTATAATGTATGCACTTGCATAACACATGACAATTATATAATGCATGCAAATCTTAATCTATATAATAAAAATACATGACCATCACTTAAAACGTTTTGTGCAATACTGAATTGGGAAATATTTCCGCAACTTGTAAAAATACGTACTCTTTCTGTTTCCCAAAACTGGTTCTATCCGGCGTAAAATGGTAAAACGGCCTTCTCAAGGATGCTATCTTAAAATCAGTAAAGTTGCGAATTGAGATGTCGACATATATGTCTCTTGTATTCATTTATATTCCTCATTGCTTGGAGTACCATTTTGATAGTTTTACAAGCGAAAATTAATTCATTTTTCTGAAGTCTTATTCATTTCTTAAAAATAATAAATGTGATAGATCTGTCTTTTATACAGAAAAAAGATCACATTAACTATTATGTGTCCTGAAATTTTAAAATACTTTGAATTTAAATTTATAGAAAAAAGCACAAAATTTTGATGGATTTTTGCAAAACGTTGGAAAAATATAAATGATATCAGTAAAAAATGTCATTAATAACTTACACACACACACACTAGCACATAAAATAGTTTTGAATTGATTAAATGAAAAACGAAAAGATCATGCGTTGAATATTGATTTAAATACTGAAATCTAATTTTTGATTTTTCGAATGTACCCAGAGTGTAAAAAATCTCAATATTACTACTAGACAAATTTGAAATACGTATTAAATATTTATTTTTGCAATTATATTAAGTATGTAAATATGCTTGTAAAGCATAATCAGAATTTATCGTTACAATCTTTTTAAAATTATTGAATTTTTATTAGAAAATGTGTTTTATAGCTCTTTTGTTATATATTCCAGTAAACTATTATTTCAAATTATTTTTCTTATTGAAAAATTAGAAAAAATGTATTTGTCTGAGGCGAAAGTAAACATTTGTAAGAGCTGTTGTAACTCATATTTTTCATATTTGTTTATTTTTAGAAATTTAGCTTTCCCGTTTGGCAACACCAAATTTTGTTATTCTTCCAGAAAATATGCTAAGCCTTTAAGATCGAAAAATTAAAATGGAAATATCTTTGTTTTTCTTGTAAATAATGCGTTATGGCTTCAGTTTAACGTTATGTGCAATTAAATGTTTCATTATAACAAACGTCTTTTTACCTTGAATAGTGACAAGAATTTATAATATCGTTTACTTATATTTTCATCCGGTTATATTCTAGCAGAGCCCATACCCTTAGCACAAATAATTTTGGTTGGCGATAATTGTGACTTACGCCAGTCTTGATAACCTTACTTTTAGACACTAGATATGGTAAACCAAACTATTTCCGGAATTTCGTTCTGACTTGGCGCTTTTTTTCAGTTTGTTGCCAAAGGTGTGGGTTCTCTAGGATTTTACCCTTTCGTCCTCATTCTTCTGCAATGTTCTATTCTTAAACATACTTTGTTATCTTTGTTATCTTCGCATAATAGTTTAACAGTAATTATGGTTATCATTATTTAATTTCCTTACTTTTTTATTTTAATTTGTCAATTATATCTGTCATTGTTATTATTAAGAATATGTGGTATTATAATGGAAAAAAAAATTGAGAATAAAAGTGACATTTTTAAATGTTCTTCAAAAACTTTATAATATAATAATAGCTAATAGATTTTTAATAAATAGAAATAGTATGTAGTAACTTTGTTGAATTTTATTAAGTCTTGGATTTTTCAAAAGCGTGAAATATCGAATCCTTCATATTTTCAAAGAGGCTAAATTGTAGGAATCCGTATAGTTGAAGTAAGTGTTATTGAAACATCCCAACTTTTAGAAGTTTCTGGAAGTAAGGTGTCTGAAATCATGATGTCATGATTTCAGTCATGATGTCATTTTCATGACATCAAGAACTGCTAAGCATGACAAGCCTTTTAAAACAAAATATTGGAATTAAAGAAAAGCTCAGAGACGGGTATTGGAGTGAATTGGAATGTCTAAAAAATGAACAACTTCAGCAAAAATAACTGTAGAACTCAATCAGCATCTGGATTCTCCAATGTCAATGATTACAGTTAGAAGTCACCTTCATAATCTGAACATTTACGGCAGAGGAGATATTCCAAATATCCCCTGACTTTTCAATATAAGTGAACCTTTAAGACCTATATTAGAGCTTCCAATATGGTATTGCTATATCTTCTACCGGCATCTCTCTCAGAATTTAAAACCGTTCAAAATATTTCCATAAGAAATGACACAATATTATTCTACAAGTAATATTCAGCGCTTGTATAATCGATTATTAGGTGAATCCATACTTTATTACATACCGAAGGCTATCCTACACCAAACTAATAAAGGGTTCTTTATAAATCTAAGGTGATTTCATTACTTTGCTAATCCTCTCGACATTTGTTGGAACTGTGTATCAATATTAATGAAACTTCTGATCTAGAATGAGCTCACCACACAATTCTACATGGTTGTCAACACAGTTACCAAAGCTGGTCAACAACAATAATTATAAAATTTTCAAGTGCTTTTTTTACCACTTAGCATATTTACAAAATATTTTGAAACATATTATAAAAACAGCTTATCATATGAACTGAGAAATTCAAAGATGAAATCAGTTCTTTATTGATTGAAATAGAGATGAAAATTAAATTTTTTTTTTGATTTAATATAAGATGCACTTTTTAAATATGCTAAACCTTATAAAAAGCACTCAAATGGAATTTGAAGGAAAATATTTATAAATAATTTAATTAACTGTGTTAGTTTAATTTGTTTTATTCAAAAAAAAATTTTTTAAGATATGTTTATATTTATTTGAAAATTTTTTAATATCAGACCATAAGATCTTTCGAAAAATTTGTTAAAAATATTAGTATGTATTTTTACGCTTTATTTTACACTGGTGAATGCTATAGAACTATAGCCCATATATAGAAATGTTATTTTAGTAATCGCTGTAAATTAAATTAAATTAAAAAAAAAAAAAAAACTCGTATACAGTCAACTTAATAAATGTTATATCTTTGAAAGACATTAAATTGTGTTTTCCACAATAAGCTTGAAATTTAACAAGAAATCAAGATGAAATAAGAAAAACGACAATGTACCTAAAGTGCCAACGATATTTTGGTGTTGAATGTAAAAAGCTTATTACATTTGTTTTCTTAAATAATGCTGGACAAAGAACGTATGCAGTTCGAGTAGATCACATCCATTCAATTGACCTTGACACCAATTTTCATTTCATTTTCACTGCTGTTCGAAGCATATTTATCAGAGCAATACTTTTTTCCGCGTGACAAACTGCTATAAGATGACACATTACAGGCTTCCTTGAAGAAGTCGGGGTCACTTCTCAGTGAGACCTCCACCAGAGGTCGAAATCTTGGCGCCAGTAAATCGGTAAACCCAAGAAAAACGGAATTTTTGTCTAGGATATTCGAAATATTTTTATACTGGCATATTTGCAGGTATGTTTCCATGATACTTGAAAGGCCAGAAATTACAAAGTAGGAAAAAAATAACTCTTTTTTAAGACCTTCAAGATTTGATAATCCCTCCTCGAATTGTTTTGTTTTATTTTTTTTTAGTCTACACTGTATCCAAAATTAAAGAATGTTAATATTTTACTGATATTTCTTGACTGAATACCTCAAAAATATTAAAAGTTTTTTGGATCATTCTAAAAAAAAAATAATTCATTGTTTTTTTTATGTGAGTTCTTAATATATAAGAAGAATATTAGTAAATTCGAGAAAAAATTATTCAAGATTTCTTAGACAAGTCCCAATAGTTTCTGTTTATTATTTGGTAAATATAAAAATAATGTAATTGTTAAACCCTCATATTGTCAGGTATGAGGTTAAATAATTCTTAATCAATCATAAGGCCTCTTTCATTCTATACGACTTTTATCGTATGATAAAAAGTCACTCGATATTTTATCGTGAGAAATTATTAAAAACCACACAATAGACTGCTCTATTTCACACTGAATTGGAAAGGAAATTTTATTGGAGGCCCATCTATTGCGTTGTTCTTAATAGCTTCTCACGATAAAATATCTAACGATTTTTTATCGTATGATAAAAGTCGTCTAGTGTAAAAGAGGAATAAGGCCTTACTATTGCTTGGTGAGATTAACACTTTGTAACATTGATTTCGTTATTAACTGAAAGTGGTAAATATTTCGCTGGGATCAAAATACACTAGATTTCGCGGAAAACACTTTCTAAATATCATTATTTAAGAAGATAGCTCTGAGAAGCTTAATGTATTAGAGTGAAAACTAATATTTACTCATTTGATTTTTTGTGAATCGTAGAAAAGTTTTGATAATTTAAATAATTTGAGTGAAAGTTTACAATTTAAGAGATGATTTCATCAAGATTTGGTCAATTCTAACGATTGATTAAGATTAAGTTAACGCATAATTAGTAGTTAACGGAAATATATGGAATTTTCTATGTTAATCATGGTGAGATAGCTTTAAAAGGATTTAGAGTGGTCAGAATGGGGAGAAAACCAGACAGAATATAAACTGTTAAGATAGTTTTTTTAATGCTTATTTTTATAATGGCTAATGCTTTTATAAGTAATCAGGAAATTTCACAGAAATTCGTACTTTCTGCTTAGGAAAAATGAGCATGAAATCAAAATGAAATTAAATCTCTTTGTTACAAATATATTTTAGCGTAACTATTCTTTTTGTAAACTATAATTATTCAAAAATAAAAATTAAGCTAAATGAGCATGCTAATATTTATGACTACAGAACAAAGCTCAAAAATTATTACGTCAAATTGTATTGTTTCATGATAAAAAGAAATTAAAATTTAGAGACTTTACAAAAAGTTGATGAAACAAAATACTTATTTAAAGCACAAAATAAATTAAAGAGATATTTAAAATAAAATATAACAATTCGCTATAGTATATTATTGTGTACAATTGTACATAGTTTTAACATAGATTTAAGCTTTAACTCTGCAAACAAGTATTTGTAAAAACAAGTTTAAACGTGATCTCTAAGAGAAGTCTCTAAGGTGTAATTTTTTTAAACATATTTATAACAAATATACATTAACAATAGAATGTAGACTACAACAGTCTACAACTATCTAAGAAAAACTTTTAAGTATCTCTCAAATTTATGTCTATAGATCAAGGGAATTGTTTAAATGAATCGAATCGAACCTTTAATATCTATTTACAGAATGATAATTAATAAAGATAAAAATGGTTTAATACTTGTGGCTAAGAATCAAATCAATCTACAAGACACGTAACGTTTTTCAGTAAAGAAAAATATAATTTTTATAGATATATTTTTTAAAAAAACAAATAGTAAAATTTCAACAAGACAGATTCGTTTTTTAAAATGTCTCAAGGAAAGAGAATAAATCCTTTTTTAGTTTTGTCCGTTACTTAAGTATATATATATATATATATATATATATATATATATATATATATATATATATATATATATATATATATATATATATATATATATATATATATATATATATTTTCAATTCAACTGGTATACTCTATTATATAAAATGATAACAGAGAATATCTCCAGAATTTATTTCAAGATGTTTAAAACATAATAATGCCTTCTCTTCAAACACATTTTTTTCTGAAAGATAATATGATGATATACTTAGCACATTTGAATATGTCTTCAGTATATTCAAGTTTTACAAATGTTTTCATTTTTAGAAATTCAAATATTATAGAAAATATATTGAAAATTTTATCACTTCATATACATCACGAGAAATAAGAAGCATATATGCATGTATGTCTGCAAACATTGCTATAACAGAAAATTATGAAATTTCGCAAACTTATTTAGGGATAAAAATTTATATAAGAAAAAATGTTTCAAACTTCGCCACCAGATAGCGTTTCTTTTAATGAATTATACAAATAACACATATTTGCTTAAAAAAATAAAGGTTTTGTTGCAATAAAACATATTCAACATGATGGCCATGTTTTATTTCATTTAACATGATCCGGAATTATAGAAAAAGCATGCTCAACTGTTGATAGCTATTTGTTTCGAAAAATACTACGCGCATGTGTTGGATTGCTTTTTTTAAGAAATAAAATTGTTGATTTTCAAGATATTTACAATAATCTTAAATCCAAATGTCGAATGTATTGAAGTCTAGGGATTTGGAATGTACAATTCACAAAAGTACTGGTTGATGACACATTCTTCTGGTGTGTAGTTTTGGAAGACAACAATAAATCAAAAGTTAATATGCGCAGGTACACTATTTTGCTTAAAATGTTTACATAAAAGAACCATCCTGGATTGTTTGGAGTTCGCTCTGGTGGATGTTTGTACAAGTCCATTACTGGTGTTCGACTTCTCTAGGGTTCACGGTGTCATGGATCTGATCCAGATGTCGCTAGATCTCTGAAGGATTGGAAACAACAACAACACATAAAAGAACTAATGTGCTCACACAGATTACAATCAGTTTACGATAACAACTATACTTACTGCTACTTAAAGAGTAAGTTATTGGTCCATTTAATAATTTGACAGAAACAAACCGAAAATGAATGATGAAATAAACTGTTTTACATCTTTATTTTCGTTGTCTTTATGGAATCCATAAAAATGAATTCCAATTTTCTGATTTCGAAATTTGGTAGTTCTGAGAATTAAGAACTGTCCAATCAAACTATTAGTTGTGAGAATAATCCAAAAAAGGCTTTTCTTCTATTTAGAGATATATCGCCATTTTGAATTAATTTTAAAGTGATAACGAAGATTATTGCTCACCATGAGCTAGCGATAGCTAATTGCTATTCAGAGCGGAACATCGAAGGTTCGGTTACTAGGCTCTGTTGAATAAAAGAAGAAAGTTGTTGTACTACTGATTTCAAGAAACAAGTCTGCCGAAGTGGGGACTAGGAAATAAATCGAGGCTGAATACGGGTCCACGAACTATTTCTGTTAAAAACCATTTTATGCATAGCCAGAAAATTGTTTTACAACAGTTTTTAAGGAGTTTGATTATCCTCTATATTTTCTATTCGTTATAGCGAGCAAAAAGTTTAAGTAGAAATGCATGTTTATAATATTGTGAAAGTAACCTCTACACAAGTTGAAACTGGTAAGACTAATAATGAATGATACGCTGCATGAATTTTTCTGAATAACTGATAAGGCCACATGATGGGCATTGGTGCCATTGTTCACATTTGAAGCTTTATCTTCTTCTAAGGACTTCTTAGAGGAATTCTCGTATGCATTGAAAAAAAAATGTTTTTATTTTTTTTTTTTTTTTTTTTTTTTTTTTTTGAAGGTCAAAGTGATTTTTTTCCTTTCTTTTAAGTTTTAATTAAGAGCAGTGAACTGGAGCATAATCCATGCATTTATTGTCGAAAATGTAATTGTGTGGGATTATAAATATTCTTGTCAAAGTTTCAGTTTATTTAAGAAATTGTATAACTTAATGATAATTAGTGACTCAGTATTAGATTTAAAAAATTAATATTAATTCATTAGAAATCTAAATGAAAAACATAATTGTCAATCTTCATTGTGAAACACTTATAAAGGCAAGATTTTGAACTATTTTTTTATTAAATCAAACTCCCATTTTTCATTCTGCCCAAATTTCATGATTTCTGAAAAATAATTTCGTCTTTGTACACAAATTCAAAATAGGCTCATTTGAATACAGTCACCCTATTGCATCAGTACGTATGTTTTACATGGTATACGGAATGATGCTAAATTATTGGACCACTGTGGTTTCTGGGATTCTTATTATAAATAATATAAATTTTTTTTATATTTAAATAAATGAAATATAAAATATGCACATATTATTTTACGAGATATTCAAATACACTAAATATTTTATCCATTTAAATAACTACTTCAAAATTCTAAGAAATCTTAATTTTTTTTAATAAATCTGGAAAGATGCCCATCCATTCATAATTTTCTTAAGTAACTTCATACACATGATTTTCTTTATTGAATTCATCAGATTTGCTATTAAAGTTTTAGAAATTTCATCGCATTTATCAATGATATTCATTTTCAATTCATACATGGACTTATATTAACAATCATAACCTATAGATGAGCCAAATTATCCCCTTAGTTTTTCATGGAATTCAAGTCTTGACTGTCCAACTTGTGACCTAAATTTTTCCTTCCTGAAACTAATTTTTAGTTGATTTTAAAGGATATCATGGCGCATTATCTTTCTTAAACTTCCAATCTGGCCTTCCTAAGAGTGAATTTAAAGATATAAAATGTATAGCAATGGTAAACTAAATCTTTCCCCCCTACAACTTTAATGAACTTATCATATCTCTAATGATATAAAATCTCATTCCCGCTATCACAAACCCTTTTTCATTAAAAAAGCGAGCAGGTACTTGGGTAACTAACCCTTTCACAACAAGGCCGGAAACTACTACTCATTTGTCGTCACTCTGCGGGTACCTGTGAACCAAGACTCGGAGCCGAGTAGCATTACCCGTGCCATACCACAACAAACTCGTTTATAGGGTGGGTCACAATCAACCATTATTACAGAAGAAAGGACAGATAATCACAGAGAGATATATTACTTCTTTCAAACGGATATATACTTTCTCAAACGGATATATTACTTCTTTTTTAAAATCTCTCCTATTTTCAGCAAAAATCTTTTATTTTAAGTATAATAAAAAGCAGTTTAAATGACCTGAAAGTTACATCCAATATTTCTTCAAATTTTCCAGAACCTTTATAAAACTAAATTTTTTGAAGTAAATAATTTTTTTAAGTAAAGCTTTGAATAAAACAAATTTTTTTCTCTTCCACGTGACATAGTAAATTTTCTCATAAAAATAAACGCATTATATTTGAATTTTCTTTACATTATTGTTTTCACTTTCGTTGTAAAGCAAAATTACAATTAACAAAAAATTTAGAGTAAAGAATAAAATATGTTGAAAACTCAAATAGTTTTGGAAAAAAGAAAATGTTTAATGTTGGCATATGCAAGACACTAGTCTTAAGATTTAAAATTGATTGTTTACAAATATTGTAATTATATTCATTTAGAATTCTATGAATTAAGGAAATTTTCAAAAATTTAAATCATCCTTGTCAATTTAAAATCATAAAAGATTTTTTGTCTTGTCTTTTTTATTTTGCTTTTCCTTCTGTTCTATTTTCAACGTGTTGAATTTTGGAAACAATATTGCTTAAGATTTGAAAAGTTGAAAACTAATTGCTTAAAACAAAAAGCAATTTTTCATGATTTAGTATAAGTATGATATCCCCCCCTCCCCACCACAAAGAAATTTCTTACCAAATCTGGCGTCCTTTGTTTTGATTATAATGCTGCCAATTTGAGTTTTTATTGCTTTTCAGATTTTTTTGTCTCCAGATTTGATTTTTCTCATGTTTTGCATTGTTTTTACATCATATATATGATATTTTAGTGACAACAGCATTTGAAGTTTTTGTTTTACTTTCAAATCTAAGTTTTTATAAATACTTTTTTTGAATCAACCAACTATCATCTACATTCTTTTTTTAAATCGATGGTGTAACAAGTATTAAATCCTAGTAACAGCCAAACTTTTGTTTACAATTTTACATTTAATTATAAGAAAACCATTGCAGACTCTTCTACGTTTGACTAAACTGAGTATTTTCTGATAATATAGTGGTATTTTTCAATACCACTTTGATGAAGGAAAAAAAAAAAAAACGTTTAATCTGTGGTTTGGGTACTCCTTTCTCGTCAAATGGACGATAGACATGCAAAGCATGGTAACCCTGAGAATTTTATCCTAAATGCACTCCTTGTGGCAAACCTGTCTTTTTTTTTTTTTTTTTGTTATACAATTATATGTGTATTTTTTGTTACACAATTCGTAAAACAACCATTGTTTTTGTTTTCGTTTCCATACCAACGGTGAAATTCGTTAAAAACATGGATTTCGGTTTCGTCGCCATAGAAACACCGTTTTTGCGTAGTATCTCTTGGAGCATTCTTCTCCGCGAGACAACACGCAAAAACGCGCCAGTTGGCCACTTTTTGATAATGCGCCAAGCAGGGTACCCAAAACACATTTTCACCAAAAAAAAAAAACTCTATCGTAGCAAGATTAATATATAGTGAGAATTGTTTTATAAGGAATGATATCATAAATCACAGTTTATATTGTAGCATTGATAACTGCCATCATTTTCAGCTAAATCAATTCTGTAGTTTAAATTTAGTCACCATTTTACAAAACTACTTTCACTGAAATGTATAACATGCTTGGATTGGAGAAAAACAAACTATAGGGGAAATAAATATCATCCCACAACTACCTGTAACCTATTATATTCAAATTCAAAACAGTTTATACGGATGCATCAAACAGAAAATATCACCTAGCATATTTGACATGCGAGCTTGACATCATATGAAGTAAATTGTTTTGGAGAGAAGCCAAAAGAAAACATAAACAGATTTTTACTCATTTTACAGTAATATTTTATAGATTTTTTTATGCTATTATGTGATTTAAAAATTTCTAAAATGAGTATTTTTGAAACTTTGGGAAATTCCCGCTTCTAAGAATATGCGTTTATCTTGGAGATGAAAAAAAAGTAGCAATAGTCACCAATGGAGGGGGGTGGCAGAGAGATATCCTACTAGTTCCCATGATTTTTTAAAATTTTACAAAGAAAAAATTATAATTAAAAAAGTACTTCTTTATTATCAAACATTCGATGGTGAACTTCGCCCTGTTTCCTGTCCCTCGAAAAATGCGATTCAAAGATAGGCTTCAAATCCGTCTATAAATCGTAGGTAAAACCCACAAGTGATGGAAAGTAAACTTTATCTGATGTCAAGGATATTTTAACCCAATGAGAATTGTATTAAAGTGGCCGGCCTGGTCATGACTTCAACAGGAATGAAAGAAACAGCCCCTTTAGGATTAAAATGGCCTTACATTTATGTAATATTATGTAATATATATATATATATATATATATATAACAACAGTATTATAGTACGATGTCAAATCCCTACATGAGCATCCATTTTTAAAACTAATGTCATATTAACACTATCAATCTAGGAATTAATACCAATCTGTAGATTTCTTATCATTCAAACGATAAGACTGCCGTAAGAATTTACTGCTCCCTCTAAGCAATATAAGTTAAACTTATGTGTAGCAAAACAATTTATTTTCTGGACTGAGTTTGCTGATATTAATTATTACCAGAACACGTGGAATGTTGCATGCAATCAGTGTAGGACAGTCAGCAACGTTTCAAAGTGCATCTGAAGCTGGAAAAATATCTCAAAAACACAATCTTGTCATAGATACAAAATCACTATATTAATTTTCGATACTTGGGAATGAAGTTGAATCAAAATATGTTAAAAGCTGTGAAAAACACAATATTTTTGTAAACAGCTATTTTTGTTATAAGAGAAGGAAAGATAAATAATAATAATAATAATAAAATTAAAATATTTGATTGAAATGAATTTAAATATAAATAGAATAGCATCGCAACTAATTTAATATTTAAATAAGAAAATTTATATGCATAAAACATATTTATAAATTTTTCTGAAACAGGAAAAAATAAAAATATTACATTTTTTAAAATTAAAGAAAACTTGTAAGCATAATGCATAGCTAAAAAATGAAATTTCATTTCTGATCAGAAAAATCTATATTTTCAAGTTATATAGTCTAAATGTATATAGGAGGTACTATAAATTATCAATATCTAATGTATTCATTAAAATTGTTATACCAAAAAATGCAAATAACAAATCGATGTTTACGCGAGCCAAATTTATTGCACCGGAAATAACAAGATATAATATTTTCAAGAAATTTGAAATCATAGATTCCGAGAAATCAATACACAAAACAATCACCTTAGTCAACAATAACAACATTTATAGGTATTGTTTCAAATAGATATTGATATCTTTTTCAAGTGCAACTGCAAATGTTGCTTTAACGTGACGCCATAATTAATCAACCATAATGGCCAGTAGTAGGACTTAAATAAAGAATCCGTTGATAACAAAACAATAACAAATATTTATTTAAGTTCGATACTGAACGCGGACTAAACCGCTCAAAAAAAGAATTGCAATTCTGAATTAAATTTTTCATAGAGAAACAAGAGCTAAGGAGGTTGCCATAATTGGCGCACTTTATCACCTGATGAGCAATTTTTCAAAGCATCAACAACTAGCTTATGGTGATAAGCTTGTTGCTGGACTACAATTAACCAAAAATTTTCTGTTGATGAGAGATCTGGAGGGAATACTGACCCAGACAATTACATGTGTATTTAGGGATATAAACACAACACATGCAACATTAAATAGTGCCTTAAAATGCTGAGATATGAGCATTCAGTTGTAAGAATCCAGGTGATGGGCCAATATGATGATGTCGACTGCACACTGGCAATATGCGTTCTACACCATGCCACCAAAAAATGAACCTATCCATCAAGATGTAAATAAAACTGAGCCATTTGAAAACATAGTGTTACTTGACTATGTTACTTGTCATAATTGAATAACATAGTGTTACTTGACTATGTTACTTGTCATAATTAAATAACATAGTGTTACTTGACAAATAATTACGGTGTAAAGTCATTACGATGTTCAGCTTTCTCATTGAATTATAGGATTACTATTTGATCATATCATTCAATGATGGAGAGCCTTTCATTCAATGATAACAACTGTGTTATCACATTATTGAAAGCATGTTTGTTTGGGACATAGTGTTAGTGGTAATCAGGGTCTTCGAGCTAATTATTCATGTTGCGCCAAACATCATTGAACTGTTCATGAAGACATTTATTGTTTTATAAAATTTACTCAAGACGTGTATCATTTAAAAAAAATATACTATGTCATAAATTTATTGTTTTACAATTTTAGTCAGGGCTCGTTACCTAGCTTTACGATACAAAAATCGTATGTGGATAATTTCTCGGTTGTTAGTGATGGTGAAATCTCTGCAGACTGTAATTCCATCTTGACTGCCCTAGCAGATGTTTTGTGAGGCGATAAATAGCAATATCTTGGTTATCTACAATTTGATTTTGGTCAAAATCAGAAACATGCTGGTACACATTTTATCTCCTTACATAAATTATTGTAACGATTTTTCACCAAATAACAACGTTCAAATACAGTTTCTTCCATTTAAAGTTTTTTTGATATCTTTACCACTACCTGCTTTGCATGAATGGATTTACAAGATTTTTTGATATCTTTACCACCACCTGCTTTGGATGAATGGGTTGAAAAAATAATCATTTGCTAGCGTTGCATCTTCTTCACATTTATGTTAAATTTTACTAGCGTTTCATTCATTTAAGAATGCTGTTTTAATGATCACCAAAATATATAAAATATGCACAATTTCATATCATTTTAAAATACTTTTCAAATCCCAAATTTATATTACATGCACAATGTCATGAGACAACAACTTCAGGTTCGTTTTTTCTTAAAAATAGTGATATTTATCTCGATTCAAAAACAGAATATTCTTGCGATTATTAATGTATAACTTACGCTTTTGGAAATTATCACAGAATCTGGAGTTAAGAGAAAACGCTAAACAAGTAATCATTGCATTTTGTTTTATTAAATCAAAATGTCTAATTCAGCAAAGTGTTATCGTAAACGGTCTGGGGTGAAACCTTTAAAAAAACACTTGTAAATAATTTTAGCTCCGATTTTAATAGCGATGATAATAAATTTTCTAGACTCTCTCCTATGATTTAAATATATAGGTTGATAAATGGATATAACCATTCATAAGGACAGCAAATATCCTGTATTGTAAATTAAATGTTCTTCAGTTAATCGAAAGAATTGAGAATACGATGTCAATCAATCAACTATTTGTGTGTCTTCTCTCCTCAATGTTAGCTATAAGCAACTTTAGCAAAGAGCTCCGAAACTGCAGGCCACAACCCAACCCAACAAACTTCAAAGGAATAGTTGGCTAAATTCCATTAAGGTCAGACAATTTTAAATTTTGAGTTGTAATCAAATGGCAAATTCAAAATCTGAGTTGGCATTTTCTTTTGCATATCACATCTCACCAGTTCTTTTGCATTACATCCTTCAAACATTTAATATAAGTAGATTTTGGCAGAACTACGATTGGTGATATGCTTAAGACAGAACAAACGAGATCAATGTCTCTGCCAATCAGATGCCAATAGATCAAGAGACAAGAAATATTGTAAAAGTGTAAAAGTTTTGTTCCTAAGTATTTCCCGTAAACAATAATGCTTGACTTTAGTGTTCTAACGGTCGCTGCTATCAAGCTATGGTGTTTTTCGTCCTAATAATCCAATTGAGGAGAAAAATAACACAGTATTCTTATCATCTCAAAATTACTTCAGTGACATAAAAATGGCTATATTTATTAAAATGTTCTATACAATCGAAGAATTGTGTTAATTATTATTATTTTATTAAAAACATATTTGATTGAAAAAGAAATTTGTATAATTAATTGAATTCATCTAAGCTTTTTAATAAAATAACCAATTTTAAAAACAAGTGTTAATCACACAGTAAATAAACAAAGAATTTATTAAGTTCATGTGATTTTTCAAAGTTAAAATTTCATCAGAAAACTCGAATTAAAGTAAGTCATACTATTATACATATTATCATACACTCCATGCAGTTTTCCTTATAGTAGTGCCATAATAATCAATACAGTAGTATTTTTTGATGCAATTAAAGATATGATCCTTAGTTAGACTGTTTACTTTTTAAATAATAATCATTCTATCTCGAATAAATCTCAAGGAACGAGTGAGTACAAATAAAATTGTCATATCTACCACTCTTATTGATAAGCATATGACAATGACCTACAGTGGTGTAACTTGATGAAATCTAAACAATATCACAGGCAATCAATCACCCATAATCAACGAGCGAAATAAATTTTAAAATTAATTTGAGTTTGATGATACCAATCTAATAAATAAAAACCAATAATATTATACACACTAAATTTATAATAGCATTGCATAATTAATAAAGATAAATAGTATAGTTCAAAATCATTAGTACTGTAATTTGTAGTATTAAAAATTTTCATAAACTGTATGATTAATGGCAGAATACTTAATAACCACCTTGGATGACCATGTTGATGAAAATTAGTAGTATGAAATATAATAAAATCAGAATTAAATGTATTATTTATAAATTAATATTTTCCTCAGTGTTTTTCCTATCGTACTTTTAGTCTTTCTTTATCTTTAATATTTTTTTCAAAGTCGATGTGTGTATGTAGAAAACCTTACAGAGTGTTAACTTTAATCTAATAGTTGTAAATTGTAACATGTAATCGCAAACCGGGTCCGCCACGTAAAATTGAATATACTTTTAAAAGTAGTGTGTCTAAGGTTTGATTGTGAACACTACTGTATACCGATTGTAGATGCTGTATTTTTTATTTGTTCTTGCATGTTAAATTTTATAATGCGCTATTTTAAAAATATGCATCTATTTTTCTCTACTCTAAGAATTATCATCTTTTAATTTAAAGTTCATTTAAAAATATTAGGACATAACATTTTTAAGACAACTTTAATTTATATTTTAAATATTCTATTTTTGTTTTACGGAATAAAATAAAGAATTGAAAATATAATTAAGACAATAAGTTAAGAATGAGTTTTATATCTCAAAATATTTCCTATTTCACTAATAATTTACAAACTTTAAATAATTATTTTTTTCCAATGGCAGATTTTAGACAGTTACAACTGCAACATAGACTATTAATCTAGTGTTCCCTGATACCCAAGGAACCGGCCAGGAACAGCGACCTCTTAGCCACCGAGGCGTTGCCCCGTGTGCACCACAGGGGTGGGCCACCATCGCACCCTCACACATGCCATAGGGATCCGTTTATAGGGTAGGCATCATTCATACTTCATTCGCACACACAAGGAAAGGACAAAAACAGGATAGAGAGAGAAAGTACATCCATGCCTGAACCGGGATTCGAACCCAGGACCTTCCTATCTGTAGTAAGTCCCGTTGACCACTAGATAAGTGGGCCGGCCTTTAAATAATTATAGATATAGAGTCGTTGTTATTCATGACACTTAGACAAACCAAGCTCGCTAGCCGACGGTTATGCGAAATTAAGTCAGAAGGGTGTATCTTCCGTTTAACCACAGCACCACACAAAAATATAGAATATATTGCTCCAATTTTCACCAAATTCTAAACTAATCTTAAGACAAAGTCCAGTTACAATTTAATAAAATTATTAGCAAAATTTAAAAGTTATTCCTCAGATGGTAAAAGTTGTTCAGTTTAAGAAACAAACATTTTTTGCTTCCAGTGTAATAAAATGAAGGCTTCTTCCTCTACTTGTAATTTTTCTTATTTTATCTTTAATCGGGAATAAACTCGTTTTACCGAAGATTCAGCATGACCAAGTGATACGTTTGGAACACAGATGCCGTATAATCCAGGATGCCAAATTCTGATTTTATTGATATTTTTTTAGCAGATTTTCTTATATATTTGGTAACCTGGTTTTATTATGTCAGAGATATGCAGACATATAAGAATTAAGCAAAAAATTCTATTTTGGCAACACTAGTATTTTCATCATCACAAACGTTCCCAATATGTCATCTTGGCAACATTTCTTCATCGCCAAAAAATTTAAAATTTGGCATTTATATTATATGACACCTATGACAAAATTGTTCCTATCTGGTTAAATTTTCCTTGCTTTGATTCCAGCTGTTGAAAAATAGGATAAAAATAATAATATGAGATATAGATATAAATTTTTCCTTTCTGTGCATATATTTATTGAAGGTGTGTGCTTGAGAGTTTTCTCAGTTTCCTATTTGGTGGTAATGAAATACCGCTCACAGTCTGTCACAACTCTTGATGGAAAGCAATACCTAGTGGATGTTCATATGCCTCGTAACAGTCTTGAACTTTAACAGCTATCGATTTCACAATGGACAACAGCGTCCTCAAATATTTTGTTTCAAACGCATTTAAAAAAAAAAACTCATAAATTAATTATTATAATATTAAACGGTTCTCTTTATTAAGATTGTAGTATCTACTATCATTATAATGATTTATTTAGTGCATTTGTACGATATAATTTGTCTGATAATACGATAAAATTATGATGAAATATCAAAGCAACAATTGGATATTTAGTTTAAAATAATATCTTTTATTCAAATGCACTCATTATAAAAAGAACTTTGATGAAATTTTCATTTAATATTTTTGATATTTTTAGTATAAAATCTAATAAAACATAAGAAAATTTATTTGACAAAAACATTTTCAAGGAAAAGAAATTTTATACGGATGTACTAAAATAATTTATGATTATAAGCTATTTACACTTTACTGAGGTGAAAAAACTTGGCTGTGTAGGTGCTCATTTATTTCGAAATCTTAAAAAGTAATCCTTCATATCTTAAACAGTAAACAGCCAACCAGAAATTATACGCGGTGAGTCAGATTATAAATATATCATATTTGACAACTTGACAGATGTAAAAGAATCCTGTTACACTACTCATAAAACAATAAGATACGTTGAATGTACTAAAAAGAAGCAAATATTTCCAATGAAATATATTTTGAATTCTTCAATGCTTTCATTTCATAAAAGGTAAAAAGCTATTTCTAAAAAAGTAAAAAAAGAGATTTAATGATAATTTAAAATTTTGATAAAAAAGGATTAATTAAAAAAACAAATCTTGTGTGCCTGTATAATAAAATTTTTTTACAGTGTGATATATGAAACCGCATCTCCATAATTCATAGAATTTTAAAAAAATGAAAATTATTTTGTCATACATTTTGATTTAAAAAATTAAGTTGTATTTATATACGGTTCAATAGTGCACCACGTGAATCAATACTTTGAAAATAAAATTATTTCCAACTATTATTATAAATAAAAAATTAATTATAAAAAGTGATTTCTCTTAATGATACTTATCTTTTTATTTTTTTAAGTTTATTTGTTTTTAAATGCAAAGTATTTTTTTTACCTTTTTTGCTTCTGAACATCTTATATAATTAAAACTTAATAAAATTTTTTATCAAATTATTTCATACTTTTTTAAGAACTCGCAATTTATTCAATATTTTATAATAAATAATTATAATGATCATTTAATGTGTTTTGTTCGAAATGAACTAAACTTTTTTAGAAACATTTTATTGGATTACATTGATACATTAAATATTTATTCACTTGATAAGATTAAATATGCTATTTAAATCTATCACTGTATAATCATTGCAATAAAAATATAGTTAATGTTATTTTTTAAATAGATAGCTAATAAATAGTTAATTAATTAATGATTAAAAATAAACTGATAATAAAATTTATAATTAAATATATAATTAAAAATAATAATAAATAAATAGAGCTTTAAATATTTTCTGTGTAATATTCTTCTGTATCTCTACAGCCTGCTATGGGCCAAGTTTTAAAATGTGACATTTTTGTGGTGAGTTTAAATTATTGAATCTATAAATGAGTCCCGACCACCTTAATTGATAAATCTTTACAATTTTGCTATGCATTTTCTAGTATATGCTAATAAAATATAAATATTATTTCCTCAGTTCTGTTATTATACAATAAAGTACAATTTCTCATTTGTATGTTTTTTTGAATGTATAAACTATTTCGGAGCATTTTTCATTTATTCATTATTATTTGCCAATGAAAAATTTCCTTCATATTTTGCATGATTAGAAACAATGCAAATTGCTACTTTAAAATTCAAATACAGATCTTTCCATTGCATTATTTATTTCAAAGCATATCGGTAGAATTACGCTGCCTACAATATCCCAATGTTGTGTTATTTTTGAGCAAATTTTTATATGTGTATACTTAAAACTAAAATCACATTGATACGCTAACTCTTTTGACGATAGTTAAAAAAATAGTATAGTTAAGTTTAT
>CM057815.1:29155382-29177882 GCA_030067965.1 Latrodectus elegans
ATTGTAAATTTAATTAATATTAAAAATTTCAGTATAAAAATGAAAACTTTTAATTCTTTTTATTCAAACTTTTAAATTGGTTTAATGCATGTAAGAAATACGTTTAATTACATTTTTCTAGACCAGTTTTTAATGAATATTCATTAAAAACTGGCCTAGTAAAAAGAACTTCTTAACTCAAAGAATCAATTACATTTTTACAATGCTTAAGAAAAAGATTCTAAGATCCAATTCTTTTAATTTAAAAACCCGTTATCTTTAAATTGATATTTGTTATCACGATTGAAATAAATAATTTTTAACTTCAGAAAACTGTGAAAATTATTTGTTATTGTTGTAAAATTTAGGTTATTTTAAACAGTGCATTTTAAAAACTTTTAAAATCTTTAAGGTAACTAACTATAATATTTGTGTGAGTCATATAATACAATTTTTTTTAATTAAAAGTCAGTTCCTATTATTTAGTAAACCATTTACTACATATAGTTAAATGCATACATTTATTAATTAAAATTGAAGAGAAAATATCAAATAACTTTCGTCTATAAGAAAACCAATATAAGAAAAGCATAATTATTTTTTTATTCAAACAAAAAATGCAAAATATTAAAAATTATTTAATTAATTTCCACCAAGATTATACATCCTTTCTCTCTATTTATGATATTATTTTATAACATTTTATTAAAATTTAAATAAAAATGTCCTTGGATCATGCGTTTCATTTTTTTGCAACACAAAACGATGAAGTAAAAGAAAGTTTTATTTTTCTTGAATGTATAAAAAACACTTTTTCTTGTAACTACAAGCAAATCAATTAAAACATGTTCACAAAAAATTATTACTTGATTTTCTAGCAGCGATTATAATTTTATTTTGTGAATGTTCTTCAGCCATAAAAGAAAAATTTCGTTAAAATTTTAATATTCAAAATTATTTTCTAACAAAAGTTTTAATTTTTTGTACAACTTATTCAAACTAATCGACTTTCACCAGATATTTATGATGTCACAACGAAATTCATAACCACAGTTTGTGAGATATCATTATGACCTTGACCAATATACCGACATCGTTGGACGGAACATCATGTGCAACTATCAATGCATTTGAACTTACACATAAGGCACGTTCCATTTTAATGGGAATGTTATTCAAAAACATCGGAACTCGAATCACAAAAGATTTCGAAATCCAAAATCATACCTGTCCTCCTCTGACCTACATTTCTCACTTCGTTTTGCTTTTAAATTTAAATTCAATTGAAGATAAGGAAGCAATGTTAACGGGGATTGACAAATGCAATGCATTTAGATTTTTGGAATTCGAATTCTTTGCAATTGTTAATGCGAAACACATATTTTTCATAAATTTCTTACTCGTCTCCATAGCAATTAATGCACGAACACCTATTGATAAGGTCTCACCTCATAACGAAACTAAGGGCACTCACGTAGACATTTTCTTTTATCCTGATAAGGGACATTCGATAGGGGTTCTTCTGTTTAGAAAACAGCCATGTTTGTTGGATTAGATTAGAGTTGGCAAGCTTACGGCACGCGTACCAGATCCTTATATAACACACACATACAAAATGTTTTTTAACGTTTTTAAAATATTTCCAATTTTTAGTTTCTATAAAAATTTTGGAAAATATTTTACTCTATGCATAAAAGTAGATGAAAAATGATTTTACATTAAAAATAATTTTACTCTTAATAGACGAATTACTTTTTAATAGTTCTGATGAAAATTAAATAAACTTAAATGGTGTGTAAAAAAAAAGCATGTTAATCACTTTTTTCTAGACAAAAGTAGCGAATTGAATAAATGTAAGGCGAATCGGAACCCGAATATATATGGATACTATATATAATTGGTTCCAGTTATGCATTTTATATGAGATCTATAGCCTATTGTTCGAAAAAAAATTAATTTTCATTTCTTATTCGGTATCTGAAAAACTGTTCTTAACATGCTACAACTAGTTAAACGTTGTGTAATGCAAATCACTTTAGTAATCTTCAACAGATGTATAATTATAATTTGATAAAATATCTGACTGTACAATAAAATGCGAGTCATTGAATTTTAGTCTAGAAAAAGATTTGATTAAAGTTTGAAGTGAATTTTAAGCTATTTGATACGGAACATTTTTCTCTTTCAAGTGGAAAGGGAATGTTTTTCTTTGTATATATTTTTGCTATTAGAAATAGTGTGTGTTTTAAATAGAGCAAAGCTGACAGCAAAAGTTCTTTTATGAATATTTCTATGTATATAGAAATTTAATATTAATCAGAATAAACAGATTAAAATCTTATAGGTGTTTCTTTGAATTTTTCAAATGTGCGTATGTGTGACGAAAATGATACACCCCCACAATCAGTATTTGTATATTTACATTACACTTAAGCTATACAATACATTATTTGTTCTATTTCAATCGTAATATGAAGAGTTTGTTAAAAATTACACTGAATTTTTATGTTATAACAATAACGTCATAACATAGACGTTAAAAAGTATTTTCACACTTATTTAATGTTTGTTAATGTCTCAAAATTAGGAAATTCTGCCTTTACATGAGTTTATTCACAAGTGTTTAAGAATATCAATATTCAGTGGTTTTATTGTTGGGGTTATATAAAAAATATTAAAAATTCAAAAATTTTAAATACAACAAACGATCGCAAAATTTTGAATTATGGTAAAATGAATAGTTTTCATAATTAATTCTTCCAATCCACCCAAAAACTAATGTATCATACTAATGAAGATTTATACTCAATACATTTAATATTGTAGAATATTATTGTCAGAAGTTCTTTAATGTGTTCAGTTCAAATTCGATACTTTAATCCACAAAAATGATGAAAGGGACAACTAAAGTATAATAGAATCAGATTTTTTATTTATTATCTACAAAAATAGGGATAATTGTAGTTTATATATTTAAAATTATAAAAGCAACACAAAGTGGATTACAGATCTTACATTATCTATTGTTCACTTAAGAATAATAAGTCAGACAAACAAAATGCCTAATTTGTATTTATGTTGTAAGAAAAATGATCCAAATATATTTATGAGAGAAATTTATTAGGTAAAATGTTTTTAAAAATATTTGTATCAAATTTACGTGGAAAGTGATGAACTACATGCAACACATTGTTTTCTGTAATCAACATTTTCATGCAAGAAACAACGTACAATTTTGTATTTATATAATGTGTGAATTTATATATATATATACATATTATTATTATTATTATTATTATTATTATTAACAATTTCATTAATATGGTAGCCAAAAGACGGGTGAGACCTTCAATATTAGGCTAAGATCTTATCAAACTGCCTTTTCTCGCTATCTGAGTGGGCACACGAGAGGAATCACCTTTCAGCACGGGCAAAGGACATTTCTAGACTGTCCTTGGTGCTCCGTCACTATGGCCTCCCCTGGACATATCTTAACCAGCCTAAATTTGAAAAAAGATGATTTCCTTCTAAACCCATCACATTTTTTAGACATTTTAGATATTTTTGGTTTGATGGGGGTTGTCTAGCCTAGCTAGACGCACAATCTGAGATAAATAACAACAACATAATTTAATGATATATTTGTGTTCACATTCTATGTCAACTATGAATTGCTGTAAGTGTTTTAATTAGGAAAAAAAATTAAGCAAATGTATTGATTTAGAGGTTTTTAGAAAAGACGTTAACATATTCATTTATGTAATCTTTCATCAATGGAAACTTTCTCTCACGAGAATTATTTAAAACTGAGTAGATTTTTAACTGAACTCTATTTTAAGATATATTTTAGTTTGAAATGTATAAAATTTAATATTTTGTATCTATAATGATGGTATTTAAAACTATATCCATGAATCCACCTCATAATAATATTAACAACATTTTCGTGAGTAAAAATGTATTTCTTTTTTCAAGTTTACACACACAGGAATATGAAAGATTCAAGATATTTTCTTTTAAATATTTTTTCTAGATCATGCTTTTTTTAAACATTCTATTGAACTTATATCTTTATATTGTACAATATTTATTAGAAGAATAAAATAATAATTAATTTTATCAATTTTTATTCAATTTTAAAGGGTTTATTAAAAATGCACAAGAGAACACACACATAAAAATATTTTGATTTCTAGAGACATAAATAAATATGCTTTCAAATTAATTATAATATGAATAATTATATTTTATCATATTGTGTGGTACTGATTTCACAATACTTATTTATACATTTTTAAGGTGGATGAATGTGTATGTTTACAGCATTAATAATATTTTAATATATATATTGAACATCTCTACAGAAATTAAACTGAAGAGATGCTCTAAAATAGGAATAATAATCATTGTTAATTTTAATCTTTTAAAAAATTTCTTTTTGTGTAATTGGCAAGCTCAAGGAAGTGTTTCTAACTGTCACTTTAGATAATATGCGAATAACTCGTACTCCTTATAGACTTTTATTTTTGGATTTAATATTAGCCTTAGATAAAATTTTTTTCCTAATTAAAACACTTACTTTTAACTAGAGAATGCAAACACTATTAATGAATAAAAATTAATTTGTATTAAAATTAATTTATTATAATAAATTAAATTTTATTAATAAATTAAAAATAATTTTTATAATAAATTAAAAATTATTTCAGGAATAAAAATTAATTTTTATGCGTGATTTATATGGATGCTTAAAGTATTTATTTAATATTTGCCATACATTTTAAATATGGATTGTTGCATTGGTTAGCTACTGAATATAGATTTATTTACATCGCCATTTTTCATATCCTTAATAATTTTGTGAAATATTTCATCAAAAGGAATTAAAATAAAAAAAATAGCTGCTGATACATATTTATCTTATTCATATTTACATTTGTTTGGTGTTTCTTTATATTTAAATATAAACTTTTGATTTGATTGGAAGGTAAATATATTACAGATTATTTTCTTATATCACTTTTTTATGTATAAACAATCCTTAAGGAAATCTTCAAACCAAAATGTATTTAGCAACAAGTTTAAAAAAATCACCTGCGGGGAAATACTAATCAAAAAAACTTAAGTTATCTCATTTATATTTGCAATTGCACTTTCTATATTTAAACATAAACTTTCGCATTGATTGGAAGTTAAATATTAGAGTTTATTTTCTTATCATTTTTAAATGCATTAAATAGACCTTAGGAAAAACTTTACATTAAAATGTGTCTAGCAACACGTTTAAAAAATCAGCTGTTGTGAACATCTGATCAAACTCAAATTATCTCTCTTCCAAAGATATTTATTTCTCTATGAGATATTTTTGTCGGCTTATAACTCCACGCGTGTAAAGTGTCTCTAGTGACCCGATATTTCATTTTTTTATGACAGATTTACTTCAACAATAAAATGGTGCGATTATTTTGAAGTGGCTATTATTTTCATCTTAGAAAAATTTTACATTATTAGTTACCTGATAACAATTTTATTTGTTTTAGAAGCACAGTGAAAGAAAAAAAAATATTAACATTTCTTTATTTTTGGCTATTATTATTCATGACCTTCTATCAATAATAATAAATTATTATTATCTTTATTGACATAAAACCTGTCTTATGATTACTGATTCTAATTTAATTCGAAAAATTCGATTTCAATTAAAATAAATCTATGCTATTATGATTAATATTGTATAATATGAATATAGAGGTTTTATTTTACATGGTAATATTTAGTTGTCTTTTTATATTTGAAAGAGAATGAGTTTTTATTTAAGATGAGATTATAATATATATAAAGCTTACGAAACACATAAAGTATAGTTCTTTTTTCAACGTTTTTAAACCTATTTTTTAATAAATGTAAAATTCCATCAATAAAACTGATAAGAGTCAAAGTTGTAGGCATACTATGGTATATTTCAAAACAACATTATTTTGTTGAAATTTTGTATTGCTAGTTAATTTAATATAATATGATAATCTCACACATAAAAGAGATAATTTTTGTTTTCTAGATCATTACATTATCGAACAATAAAAAAGTATATAGTTTGAAGTATGAAATTTTTTAATTTCTAATTTTCATTAGATGTTCCATTTCCATGCTGGTTCTTATTTTATGATTTTTATTCCATAAAGTTAATAATATTTTAAAATAACGTGTTGATTATAATTATATCTTATTGAATAATTGTTTAAGTCAATGATATTTGTTTTATCTTCACAGGAATACATCGTCACTAGCAAGGAAAACAAAATGTATAGAAATTCTTAATATGTATTAGCAGCAAAACTTGTAATAATAGTGCCAAATTTATTTGAAGTAAAATCTTTCATAAAAGATTTACAACTGGAAATCCTAAATTAATTCCTATATAATTATAACATATGTTTAATTTTTTATCTCGTGAACATTGTATCACGAAATTTCCACTTAAACATTCAACAATAAAATATCTATTAAACATTTCAGTATTTTTATAAACTTTCTACTTCGCAATCCATGCCAAATTATTTTTATTGAAAATGCTTTTATACGTATATTAAGTCTTTATATTAATTTAAATTAATCTAATTAATTATATTAACATTAAAAATATTTTTTCTTACGGTAATATCTCGGAAAAATTATTGTTGTCATAAATTTTGTTTCAATATGGATTACAATGAAATGTGAATTACAATTTGGATTACAATGCTTTGTGAAACACTTTTATGTAAAAAAAAAATTTAAAATTTAGGAAGCTTATTCATTTATTTCTTACCAAATTTGATTTACAAAATTATTATAATTGGAAACTGTCTGATAAAAACACAAATTTTAGCTTTTTAACTTTTCTTAAACTTTTCATTAACTTTTCATTAACTTTTTTTTAATATAAAATTTAAATATTAAAAATTGATCAATAGAGATTACTTAAATTTGAATCTACTAAATAAAAACTTTTTAATTTTATTTCACAATCAGTTTTCATTTTTACTAACTTGCAGTTGCAATATTGAAAACTTTGCACCCCCGGTAGAAAACAAGATACATAAATCAAATAATAAACAGAATAAACCAATAAAATAAAAAAACATACATACAAAGACTAAAGTCTGATATTAGAATTTAACACTGAAAATAAATGATAAAAAAAATCTAGATTTTTTATATTTCTTTGTTTTGACCTAACGCAATACCTTTGAAATAAATATCTTGTTGCTAGTTGGGTTAACTAATTTGATTTACGGAAATCTTATCGTAAAGTTCATTACTTGTCGATAGATGGCAGTATCATCACTTTGTGACGTAATTGTGGTGTTAGAGGTCGCTCTTTGGAAAATGCCGATGAAAAGAGAAATTCTCATCCTTTTCGCCTTGCGGTGCACAATTCAAAATGAGCTTGATACCCTGATGTCTAGTAATATGTCTCCAATATTTTTATTTTTTAAGTTTTGCGTGGATCAGCGCTGATTTTTTTTTTGTTGATTGTTTACACTTTTGAACTTTTTTGCCCGGTTCGACGAAGACTTAAAAATGTCTGATATCTTGGATCTGCACTTGGAACATTTTGTGAAAGTTAAAGTCCGGAAAATAAAAGTAAGTGAATTGTAAATTTTAAAAGGTATATTTTCCATAACTTAAATCGGAATTTTATTTTTTACTTTGTGAATAAATGTCTACAGATAATTATCAGGGAATAATAAATGAAATGTATTTGTATTTTGAAAATGCCGGTATAATCAAAGGTCAGAAATAAGCGCTGTTGGAAAATTTAAATAAATTTCCCTTGTTTCATAATTAACACGATATTATATTACCCAGTATACTTAAATTTGCTATATAATTTTTTTATTTTTTACTATGATATTATTTATTAACATTGACAGACTTATTAATTAATTATACATAAATATTGACAAATAATTATAAAATAATTAATGTATTTCATAGCTATTAAAATTAGAAAAAAAATATTCGTAAGTTGTTCATTCTTCTTATACAGGAGCTTTTATATTCTTTATTTATATATTTAGTATACTAAATTACAGAAAATAAAGTATTAAGTTTATACTAAGAAATAGCAAACAATTTATTTAGATTGAAAAACGATAAGGTTTCAAATTGATATATTATCTTAAGATTTTAAAAAACATTATTTTATATAAATATATCAAAAACTTTTTTGAAAGCATCAATCTTCAACTCTAAAAGTAATTTTTATCTAATAATCACTGATTTTTATATTATTTTCACGTAAAAAAATCTATAAATAAGTTACAAAAAAGTAAAATTTAATATCGGCTACAGAATGGAATAATTAATAATTTAGAAGAATTGTTTTTACGATATCAAAATAGCTATTTTTCGTTTCAAACTTTTAAGTCCAACTACAAAAATAATTCTATTCTAACTTTCACTATAAACTGATCTTTGAAATTTCGATACGAAGAAAAAAAAATCCCAATAGGGGAAAATTTTATCATACATTTGTGATACACTTATTGCACCCACTGTCTAAAATATTGGAAATTTTCAATCTAGCTTCAAAGAGTAAATCATACATTGTCTGTAAAAACTAATATATATATATATAATATATATATATATATATATATATATATATATATATATAATCACACAGGGAAAAACATTAATTTTTTATCTATGAATGACCCGAATAAGTTCGTTTTAAATAAACGTACATTTTCTATTCACACTAAACTAAAATTCTAATATTTTCGCTTATATTAAGCAGATTTTTATTATTTATTTAAATTGCTTCATATCCTATTAATTATTGAAGAAGCAAATGTTACATATATCAAACAAGCATTTAAATTCATTTTGGGATTTTTTAAATTAAATTTAAACATGTATAAAATCGAGATAATTAGAAGCTTATTACTTCTCCAGTCATGCAATAAGAATTTAGATACTGAAACAAATCGGGAAATGATCAACATTTAATTCTTATAGTTTTATATATTTACAATAAAGATGTTTGCAATTACATTAAACATTATTTGATTGTACATATTTTGGAACTTTTAATTGTTAATCTTATACGGTTCTGATTAGGGATTCCCAAGTTTGAGAGCAAATGGAAAAAAAGAATATTCTCTTGTTTTCGATTAAGAATTATGATTATCTTTTTAGATATTTTATGATGACAGATTAGACAGTAAATAAATTTTTTGAAATCATAAAAGTTGCTTAGTATAAAGTATCACATACATACGATATCATAAGATATATGTATAAACTAAGAACTTCATTTTTTCGTCAGGTCGATATGGGTTAACATTTTTAGATAACGATATAAAATGATGTTCATCATAATGTTTTTTTTTTTTAATGATGCATATCAGCTGGGAACAGCAGATGCTATTAAGAGAATGGGAACCATTTTACGTCTATACCGTTGGATCGACTCTTGTTTTGAGATTTGTTTCACGACTTGAAATCCAGTTTAAATTATACATTAAATTGATCAAATTAATTTTTGCATGCAAACACGTATACACTTGATAATGAAAATACATCTTTTCAAATCTAATTTTGTATAAAATTGGGATATATTTTGAAAATTGAGAATCACGTATGTTTAAGAAATGTTTTGGCAGCTTTTGTATTTGCAAATATGCATTAAAAAATTGTAATCCAAATGTTCAATTTGCATAAACTTCAGCTACTCCTAAATATACATATCGATATGGGAATTAAGTTTCGATATGTTCTATTATACTAAGAAATTTAAAATGAATTATTAAATTTCTAAATGATACAAAAACTCTCATATTGAATATTAACTTATTTTTTTGGTATCTAAAACTAGAAAATTTTTCAAATTTTATTTTAAATTTCATACAGATCTTTGATAAAGCTAATTTTTAAATAACTTAGTAAATCTTCCTAACAATATTGCATTTTTAAAAATAAAAATGGAATTTTTTTAAAATTTTTGATTTGTTTTAAAAATTTAAGACACTTATGGTTTTAAGTTATAATATGCGATTCATTTCCTTGGTATAAATATGTTTCGAAACTTTTAATAGTCTTATTATTTTTAAGTCAAATTTTTGTTGTACACTTGTAAGAATTGAATTCCATTGTAATTACTTTTTGAAAGTATAGCTCTTTGTATCTTACTTTGTATGTAAACAGATTACTGAGTTTATAAGGGAGACCAGTTAAGATTATTTAGTTTTAAGGGAGTCTTGATATTTTACTCGAATAATTAAAAATGAAATGCAAATAACTTGATGGAATTTAAGAATATTAACTCCTTTTTTATCCGTGTGTGTAATATGTTTGTTTCTAATTTACTATCTTGCTCAGCTTTCTCTTTTTGAACCTTGCACCTCAAAATCCAACCTAACAATCTATCTCCTTTTGTGATTGGTGTTTTACTTTTCGTTCCATCAGTCAAGACTTAAACTCTATATTGATGTTGAGCGAGATTTTATTTCCTTTTGTCTTTTTAAATATTCTTAATAATTGTTATCACACACACAGACCACGTTAGTATTATCACCATGTAGTGTACTTCTTTCATTGGCTCCTTGATTTTGAATAAGTTACTAAATCGCCGATATGGTATAATCGTTATTTTTTTTTTTTCTAATTCTGCTAGGAATTGCAGTGATTTTCAACTCAATTTGTAAGCATGATTCTTTCCCTCTTGAGTTCATGAATAGTTATTTTCTTTTTTGGACCTTGCGCCATGAAACCTAATTAACCTCGTTAGTTTAGGATCTAAATAAGCCCTCATGTGCAAAAATGTGACACTGGAACGACAAAGCAAACATTGTGTTCTTAGCTGCCTGCTGATTGATTAGGTCTTTATTCGATTTCCTCCCGGGTAGAAATGCTTATAGTGGTTTGGAGTCCACTTTAAACTGTACATTCCGGTCGAATTAACCCTCGTATGGGAAAAATGATTGTTGAGCAACAAACCTCTCAATAAACAAAACCTTCCTCCTTTTACAGAGTTGTAAATTTAATTATCAGAATTTTTTCTTTGGTTCATTATTTTGTGGATTTGAATCCCTTTTTGGACTTGGTCCTGTTACATACATCCTGAATGGACTTAAAACAAAAGCCCTGATCAAATTATCTTGTGTGAAAAAAATGACCATTAATTGACAAACCAAATTCCGTTGTATATGTGACTTGGAATTCATTTTAAACTCCCGTACTCCATAAAATGTGCTTTTGCTTGATTAAAATAATAATCAAACTACAAATTACACTCCATCCATTTAAAAAATGAAGTTTTATTGAGATAAAATGTTTTTTTTTCTGTTACCAGTATATGTTATAGTGCTTACTATAAATCTTCAAAGCGTACTTTGGCCATAATTAGCGTACTCTTCATATTTATCAAGAACTACAAAAAATACTTCTCTCTCTCTCTCTCTCTCTTATTCTCTTTAATAAAAATTATACTAAACTCACTAAGGTGTACCTGAGTTATTTGAAAGTAATTTTATCTCCATATGATATGCATTCAGCTTCTCCCTTATTAATCACTTAATGAATCGTTTTAATTTTGCCTCGTAAGATCTGAAATTAGATTAGACGGTGTCAGTCAATAACTTTATTCAAGCATAAAATTGAACGCGTCATTCTAAATTTCCTGAATACACACAATAGTTTTAAGGAATAATAAACGCATAAAAATATCAACTCTGGTACGTGACAATTACCAGAATAACTGTTTTTTAAAAGAGACAGCTATGAATTTCAATTCTCATAACGCACGTGATACTGTTTTTCCGTTAAAAATGAGAAAAATCGCCTAAGTGATTCCGGAAGATAAAAAAAAAAAAAGAAAACTAATTTTTGCATTCTTTTGTCAGTTTGACCTTTTTTATCAAAGGAAAATCTCGACAAGCAGCAGCTTCTGTATTTATATGAGGATTAAGGAATGAAAGTAGTGAATTAGTTGTGTAGTAAGAGAAAATTTAATCATATTTCCTATATATTTCTTTTTTAAGGATTTTGTTGGCATAAAAAAGTTTTCTTGATTTTGGTAGTTATTATATTTAGGTATTGATCTATGAAACTCTTAAATATGCAAGAATTTTTTGAGGAGTTTTAATAGTTTAATTTTTGTGATAACATAAAATAGAATAGAATGCATAGACAATTAATTCGGTCTCGTGAATTTCATCAAATGAAATGTAATTCATGGAATCAAATGCGATAAGTAATATAACACAAACTGAAAACTTATCTGATATATTTTTCAAAGATTTATTAACTAAAACTATGATTAAAAATTCAGTTCTAGCAATTTTGATTGATTTGACATCTACTTGTCAAAGTAAAAATTTTTTTAGTTATAAATTCAAAATAATTTTCTCCATTGAAGCACAAATTACAAATAAAATTATATTTTGTTCAGATGTGATTTGGATTAAATTATATTAGATTCAGTGTTGCTATTCTATATATCAAGGTTATTAATTTATCACATGTAATGTAAATATTTTAAAATGAAAGGTGCTTAAAAAAGGAAGTTAAAGATAATTTCAAAATAATAAAAGAAACAATCATTAAAGAAAAATAATTAAATGTGAGTTTACAATGATTTCTAATGAATTTTCACATTCTTTAATTAATTCAACCTATGGCGATTTTAAAATAATAACCACAAAAATTTAAGAAAACGGCTTTTCTGAAAAGAAAAAAAATTCAGATTAATTTTAGAATATTAAAATTTGCAGGTGGTAAAGTAAATTCATTTATTATTTGAATGCGCAGCAAGAATTTTCATTAAAACTCGTCGCCAATTATATTTTTAATCTTTTATTTAGCATACACAACTTCCAATATCATTTAATAAAAATATATTTAAAATTAATAATACTTCGTTGAGTTGTTGTTTTTTCAAATTATACCTAAATTGCAATTTCTTATAATACCTAAATTGCAGTGAGTTTTCAATCACCATTTTAATTTAATAAATACTCATTTTTCGAAATCTTAGTTTGATTGTATTTACAATCACTTTCATTATGATGAGATTTTTACCTGCACTAAAAATTCAGAGCTAAAGACATGACATTTTGAGACGTAGTCTTCAAAAAGATTTAAAAGTTGGATATCATTTCCTTTATTTTTCTTATTTTAAATATTTTAAATTATTAATCAAAAATCTTCGTGATTTTATTAAAAGTTTTAACAGTTTTTACTTTTTTCAAAAAAAAATTTTCATAAAAATATTTATATATTTTAATGAATAAAATTTAGTACTTATTTTTAATTTACTTGTATTAGTTACAGACTGTTAATTTAACACTAGTTTGTTGTAATATTAACGACTGCACATAGCCCGGTTTGAAAAAGTATCTCGCGTCTTTCAAATTAAGGCAATTTATTTGATCCTACTCGACCTTAGCCGAGCTAGTTGTCGAATGGTTAGCGCTCTTGCATTCGATTCAATAGTTTGTAAGTTGAAATACCCCCTTGGGCTTGGATGTTTGTAGTCGAACGAAATTAGCGTTAAACAATGGGTCTCGGTCTAACTAGCCTTCGTGTACAAAAAATTATCATTGAGTGACAAACAAAAAATTTTAATAAAATCTGTATTTGTCATACAAATACATTTTATGAATAATACATATGTAATATTTTATATTTCAGGCATTAATTACCCTTTTTTTCGTTGAAAACAATTAAAGGCATTAGAATAATGCACTATTAAAGTTTCCATATTGTACATATAATTTTTAAATAGGATAAAATGTGTTCACAATATGGAAAGTTTCTCAATATTGATATGTCGTTTCGTGATAATGAAGGTACTTAAAAAGAGTAAGAATTTTTTAAAATTTATAATTGAACTTTGAAAGGCATTGTTTTTTCAAATAAAAATGTCATTTCTCTGATAACTATCCATAAAGAATTATAAAAATATGACCTTTGACAACCAAACAAAAATAAATAGGGAACTCTGTAATACTATTAAAATAACAATCTAAAATTGTGTTGAAATATTAAAAATTATATGCACTGTGTATTTATATACGCGTTATTGTCTCTTATGATCAAAAGTGGCAAAAATTAACGCAAACAAATTCAGAAATTTCCCTTTCAATATTTACAATAATTAAGTGCTTGATCTGATTGAAATTATGCTCTGTTGAATATATTTAAACATTTTTATTTACTAATGTTGTTCAAAGTATGTCCAAAACTAGAGAAATAGGCTACTAAAAATTCATTCAAAGGAAGAAAATTCTTCCTTAGGATATGTCATTAAAGTTGCTGTCAATGAATAATCGAAATTCTATTTATTTAAAGTAAAAAATAATTTAAATAATTAATTTCATGAATTTCTATGATAATATATATGCTTATTGTTGCTGTTATCGTATGCCAGCTTGGCTGGCAATATGGGGTGTGCTGCTCCACTTTTCCATCTGAACCAAATTTAGGTGTGGAGTCCAAATTCCTCAGTACACACGTGCCATAGGTACCCGTTTATAGGGTAGGCAACCATTCACAACACATTTATACAAGGAAAGGACAAAGACAGGGCCGAGCTGGCAACCGAACGGTTAGCGCTCTTGCCTTCGGTTCAACAGTTCGTGGGTTCGAATCCCACCTTGGACAGGGATGTTTGTAGTGGTTTGGAATCCACTTTAAACCGTAGGTCCCGGTCTAATTAGCCCTCGTGTGCAAAAAATGACCGTTGAGCGACAAGCAAACAAGACAAAGACAGGATAGATAGAGACAGAAAGTACATCTATCCCCGCACCGGGATTCCAACACAGGACCTCCCTATCCGCAGTCAGACACGCTACCCATTAGACAAGTTGGATGGCTAGATGCACATTAATTTATTGAAATAAATTATTATGAGTATTTTTTAAATAAATATATAGTCTCTACACTTGTATATTAAAATGTGTAGTTTTTCTTTGATACGAAAATTAAGAGAAAACTCATGTCTTTTATCTGAAATGCTATTTTAAATTCTCAAAACTTTCCAAAATTTAAGCAACTTTCCTTTAATAGTAACCCCTTTATATAAAATATTTAATTGATATCATATCAAAGACATTTTAAAACTGCAATTTTTGAGTTTCTTTCGTAAAATATTTTATATACTCTAGCTTTTAAGTAGATATCAACCAAATTTAAGTCTCTTATCTAAGCAATAGCAAACAAATTAGGCCTATATTATTCTAACATTTATCATCCTTTAAATATTACCAGCTGATACTGAAACTGTAAAATAATTCTTGAAATAATACCCTAAATTAAGTTAGTCAAAATCTTTATATTTCCACGAATTCGGCTGGAAAATCAAAAGATAATATAAATTTAGTCAAAAGTTTTCTTCTAATTATATTGATATTTTTACATTACGTCTTTTTTTAAAATAGTTATAGTTGCTACTAGTACTGCTAGTACCATGCTGCTACTAGTACTGCTAGTACCATGCTGCTACTAGTACTGCTAGTACCATGCTGTTACTAGTACTCAAATTTGACTGTCATCCAATGCAAATGCATAGTCCGACGTTTATATAATGAAAGGATTATAGTTTTCATAGTAAGAAAGTAAATACTAGGTGTGATAAAATAATAGGTTCACAGTGATTCGATATGATATTGGATTAAATAGTACCATTTTTAAATGCCACATATTTGTTAGCTTGTAACGTACTAGACTCATTCGGTAAAAACTATTTACTAGAGCTAACATGGAAAATTTCTAAATATTGACTTAAAATTATTCTACAAATTTTATCCCCACCTTATTTAATTTAAATGAAGATCTGTAAGAATGAAAAAGAAAAAATACGCCCAGCAACAGCCACACCTCCAATAGCCGACACGTGCGATATCGTAAGATAACGGTTGTGCTTTCGGCGTCATTTGTTGTTTCAGACGATTTTCTGAAGGAAGCACTCCCCATCGACGAGGACACTGAATCCCTACCGAATACTCAGCTGGAGGAATAGTAAGCAAAATAAAAGAAAAAACCTTGATTCGCCATAAAACGGCACCTGGTTAATATTTCCGATCGTAAAATAAAAAATTGCGGAATAAAACACTTAAACCATTTCTTAAGAATATGTTAACTGAAGGCTATACCAGATAAATAAGGCTTAAAGTGGAGGCTATATTGGATTTTTTAAAGGAAATTTTAGTCTCAATTTAAAACATACTCTGCTACAATACATTTTATTATTTAATGAGCTGTAAGTGGTACATAATGTGTACATTGTTCAGCTTCAAATGAATCATACCATTCTCACCATGAAATTATTAATTTTATTATTCTTAACAGATGTTAGTATTAATTTTTTCAAGTAAAAGTGGGCTTCATATGTGACCTTGTATGTGTAGCAGATAAGTATATAACAATGTTATTATTCTACTTCATCTAGCTGTAAACTGGTTTTATGGGGTACACTAGAAGCCATTACATAAACATTGATACTGTGCCTTAATGAAAACCATAATACTTAATTTTTTATAGGGATTCCATTTATATATAATTTAGTGCAGAATATTTTTAATGAAAACCTCTCTTAATTTTTTTAATCTCGAATTTTCAAAGCTTTCGTATTATGCATTTTAGGTCTTCGGAATTAATTAACCAAAAAACATGATGTGTGTAAATCAAATTCCTTTTAAATGTTACATATATTGCAAATATTTTCGATTGGAAATATAATTTTTTATGAGAGAAGAAAAGACTAAAACTATACAAAAAAAAACTTAAGTATAATTGTTGACTTCATGATTAGCAATAATCTGCTATGTCAAGGTATTTAATTTTTTTGTGCAAAAAAATGACCAATAAAGTAACTGATTACTTGGAAATAAGTGGCATTTATTCTTAAGTAAATTTTAGCAAACATTAGTTACTAGGAATTTTTCATAAGAAACCAAATATTATTAAATTATAAAAAGTCACGAATTTAAACTTTTTTTTTTCTATAGAGATTTTTATTTTAGGTAATATATTTCAAATATATGAATGTAAATGAATGGTGATAAATGAGAACATCCTACTTTGAGGTTAAAGTGTAATTGAAGCCAAAATAGGAGTTGGAAAGTATTTGAAAATTTATAACGTACGTATTTATATAATAACTGCAATTATTACTACATGTTTCCGAATTTTTCAACTTATTTTATGAGATGAGAAACTAATCTACTCGGGGAGTTTTTTTTAGTATATATATATATATATATATATATATATATATTAGTGGTTCGTAATTTAATTAAAAGTCAAAACATTTAAGCAATATTGGTAAAAAATTGACATTTAAATGTAAAAATTCCTATAAAAAACCCAATTTACAAGCATTTGTCAAAACATCCCTTTAAAATTAGACAATTCTCTCTTAAAAGATAAGGCCTTAACTGATCTAGAATAATGAAGTGGTATTCTTAGTTATTAGGGACTGACGAATCCTTTCATCCCAAATCAATAGGTTTCCATATCCTTAAAACTTGAGTTCATATTTTATTCCATTTAAAAAGAAATTTAGTAAACTGGCAATGATATGTAAGTTTCGAGAAACGTGGATTAATTGTGGCTGAATAATGAATAAAACCCATCGAATTAAGTTAGTAGAAAAGTTTTATTATTTGTATAAATCTTAATTTTGATAACTTTTTTTTGTTTACTTATATGGAACCAGCTCCTAAAAAATGATAAAATTTATAAAATGAAGAAAAGGGGGTTTATCAGTTAGCTTATTATATACAAGATCATATATTTGTGTACTTAGTTGGATTCTTGTATTTTACATTTGTTGGTCTTGAGAAACTTGAATTTATAATGTTCAATTTATTAGCATATTTCAATCATTTATTAGGCATTTTAATATGCAAGTTTTACGATGATGGATAAAAAACTATTGAAAGAAAGAGATTATTATGTAAAGGAAATGTATTAACAAGTAAAGAGAGATTAAAATATTATACTAGTTTTGCAGTCGTTGTATATATCAATCTATTGTCGTGTAATGATTATTGAAACATTAGAATATTTAGAAATATAGTCTTGGGGGGGGGAGTTGTGGTAGCCTAGTGGTTTGGGCATCGGCCTTCCATCCGGAAAGGTGGGGTTCGATTCTAAATGCCGCCAAAGACCCACCGAGTACATGCGATATACGTGCTCGTTAGTCTTGTGGTCGGTCGTTGAGCAGTTACCATGGGTGCAATGGTTTGGAAAAATTTCCTTCCTCTTCAGATCAATGTCAAAATTGAGAGAGTTGGTTCTCTGGTGGTGCTATCTATCGGAAGATGTAAAAAAGAGCAAAGACGTATTTTCACTTTCGTGGTTTGGGCATCGGCCTTCCATCCGGAAAGGTGGGGTTCGATTCTAAATGCCGCCAAAGACCCACCAAGTACATGCGATATACGTGCTCGTTAGTCTTGTGGTCGGTCGTTGAGCAGTTACTATGGGTGCAATGGTTTGGAAAAATTTCCTTCCTCTTCAGATCAATGTCAAAATTGAGAAAGTTGGTTCTCTGGTGGTGCTATCTATCGGAAGATTTAGAAAAGAGCAAAGACGTATTTTCACTTTCGTGGTTTGGGCATCGGCCTTCCATCCGGAAAGGTGGGGTTCGATTCTAAATGCCGCCAAAGATCCACCAAGTACATGCGATATACGTGCTCGTTAGTCTTGTGGTCGGTCGTTGAGCAGTTACCATGGGTGCAATGGTTTGGAAAAATTTCCTTCCTCTTCAGATCAATGTCAAAATTGAGAGAGTTGGTTCTCTGGTGGTGCTATCTATCGGAAGATTTAAAAAAGAGCAAAGACGTATTTTCACTTTCGTGGTTTGGGTATCGGCCTTCCATCCGGAAAGGTGGGGTTCGATTCTATATGCCGCCAAAGACCCACCAAGTACATGCGATATACGTGCTCGTTAGTCTTGTGGTCGGTCGTTGAGCAGTTACCATGGGTGCAATGGTTTGGAAAAATTTCCTTCCTCTTCAGATCAATGTCAAAATTGAGAGAGTTGGTTCTCTGGTGGTGCTATCTATCGGAAGATTTAAAAAAGAGCAAAGACGTACTTTCACTTTCGTGGTTTGGGCATCGGCCTTCCATCCGGAAGGATGGGGTTCGATTCTAAATGCCGCCAAAGAACCATCGAGTACATGCGATATACGTGCTCGTTAGTCTTGTGGTCGGTCGTTGAGCAGTTACCATGGGTGCAATGGTTTGGAAAAATTTCCTTCCTCTTCAGATCAATGTCAAAATTGAGAGAGTTGGTTCTCTGGTGGTGCTATCTATCGGAAGATTTAAAAAAGAGCAAAGACGTACTTTCACTTTCGTGGTGCTCTGATTAAAACCACAGACGCTCCCTATTGACTTAAATTCGCATTGCCAAAAGAGCTTGGCTTGTCCAAGTGTCCTAAGTAACAAAAAATATAGTCTAGCTTGAAGGCGGCACACTTTGCTAGTTCTTGAAACAAATCTTTTTGAATGATTAAAGAATATGTTTACATTTGAAATTCAAAGTGAAACTATACAAATACTATAGCGTGTTCAATAAAAATCTCCCGTGCATGAAAATGCTGGAATCCACACAGCAAGAAAATGTCTATACAGCCCAGATTCCGCAACTAGTTTAAGAATATTAATCTGAAGCAAGATTTTCTTCAATCTATTATATGTAAACTGGTGACAAATTGATTTTTTTCCAAATTGAGTTAAGTTTAGTTAGTCCTTTATTCAGATGAATGACAAAATAAATTTAATGGTTATGTGGTAAAATAATAGAGAAATATGCTGTTTATTTTTATGTTTTGCGTCTGCAGTTAACAAATAATGGTTTTCTTTGCTTTGTAATTCTTTTATAGCTCACCATCTAGTGTTTCGTTGCGCTCTTACCTTCTATTTAGAATTTTGGGATTCTCTCTTCAAAAATCTAAGAGAACTTTATTTCTAATGTTTTTAACTTAGAATCCATTTTGCAATGTCAATTCTGACCGAATCCGTTATGTCTAAAAGGGATTGTGAAACATAAAAAAACATTTACCATACCAAAACCTATTCAAAATATTAAGTATTAACAAATGATTTTTATTTAAAATCAGTTTAGGTATTTATTTATTAAATTTAGTTTGTAGAAATGAATCATTTAGTTTATCGAAATGGGGTTTCTATAAATGAAAAGAAAAAAATTGGTTACTTGTGAAATAATTTTCAATTCATCTGTTGATTGTTTTGAATTTTAGTGAATGAGAGTTAACTTGAATTATATTTTTACGTATAACTCTTAATTGTTTAATAAAATAAACGAATTATCGAGTCCTTCTTTTTGATCCGGTTATAAAATTACATATGGGACTCAATTTTAAGTTCAAATTTTGTAAGTTTGACCTCTAACTGAGAAAGCAAAATATTTGTAGTTTCAGAATTCCTTCCAAATTTAACTTTTTAGAATTCTTTTTTAGGAGTAAAAAATTTATCGCAATGCAACAGAAACCGAAAAAAACTGATATAAATAGAATATCTTACAAGTAAAATAATTAATTTTTATAGCATCCAGGAAATGTTTTAGATTGAGGTTCAGATATTTAAAGTTTTACGATTCATTCCTCCATTATTTTTTTGATCATGAGTAATGGAGAATATTATAATAACTGAAATGAATAAAAATAATTAATTGGACAGTAATTAATTTTTAATTTGTTTAGATCGTTCAAATCATTTGATGGTTAACTGCTTAGTGGTTAGCCATTGGCTTTCCGTTCGGAAGGGCTGGGTTCGATACCCAATACCACCAAAGACGCATCGAGTACATGTGAAATACACGTCTTCGTTAAATCTGTGGAATTGAAAGTCTTCTGGTCTATCGTTGAGCAATTACCATGGGTGTAATACTATGAAGTAAATTTTTACCCCCTCCAGATCAAAGTCAAAATTGAGGGAATGGATCTTCTGGTGGTGCCATTAATCGGAAGAGTATTAGAGCAAAGACACACATACTTTCACCTTCGTGGTCCTCTGTTTAAGCGAATGACGCACCCTTCTGACTTAATTTGCTTGTCCAAGTGTCACAAATGACAACAAATCATTTGATTTTTTTACTTATAAAGATTTGACAAGTAGATTAATTATTATAACAACAAATATGTGAAATATCTCTTATGAATAATCAATATCGTGTTATTTGATTATTTAACAAATTTAAATTGCTTAGACATTCGAGCACTATACTTTCGACTTTTAGAATTTTAATTAGTTAAATAAGAAGGAAAATAGAATATTTTCCATCCAGTCTAGTATATACATTAATTAATTTTCATACCGAAATTATTGTATAAAATTAATAATTAATGTACTGTTCCATTGGAATCTGGGGAATTATGTCATTCCGTTGATATCATAAACGCGTAGGCAAAATACAGATGTATTGTATTGGGAATAACGGCAGGTGTATTATGTTCCCTCTCTTCCATCCTCATGTTTCAATGTCAACATTAAACGCTGAGGTGACTTTGTATGCTTAAATCCTTCGCCTTTTTGGCGGTGGAGCTTCGATAAGCTCATAGGAATCGTAAGACTATAGAAATCAAATCAATTTTCTATCTTTTATCTACAAAATATTATATGCGCATTTCAGTTTAGTCGATTAATCGTTTTCACTCGAATGCATAAACGCAAACGATTACCATGGATGCGGAAATGCAATATTTTTGTGGAGCTACTTAAGTGAAATAAATACTGATTTTTTTATTCCTTTTAGCGGTAAGTTAATAATTATATCCAAGTAAAATTGCATAATATATATATATATATATATATATATATATATATATATATATATATATATATATATATATATATATATATATATATATATATATATATATATATATATATATATATATATATATATATATATATTATTTTAGCTTATTTAAGTTTCTGAGTGGGATTCAAATTTAAAAAGATCAGAATCGATTAAAAAAATTGATTTAAAATTAAGGGCATTTAAAACTGCGAATTCTCATTAACCTTGAAAATTCCTTATGTTAATTGTTTAACAGAAATGGTTTTTTGTTGTCATTACTAAGCATTTCATTAGATATTTAAAGCTCTATTTTTTTTTAACTTAGTTCACTACGCGCAATTTTCTAAATTAAGCGGGATAATGTTCTCATTAAATTATAACCTGTATTAACTGTATGCATGTGATTTTTCTGAGATATGTTGATTGAAATTTTGCAAAACAATGCTTGGAATTTACTCTCATTATTAGACAGTAATAAAACTGAATAACGAAATAAAATTGGGGTGAACAGTAATTTTTTAATTTAATTCTATAAAAACTTTTCATTCTTTGAGATATCTCCAAATTATAATTACTTTTGCCACTTTAATGCCACAATTGATTACTTTTCCCACTTATAATTCTTCCTAGAATGCTAACTGTGTGTGTAGGAGGGAGGGAGAGAGATTTTTTTGAATAAAAAAGTAGTCTTTGAAAATTATGCT